>JAUTBW010079970.1:0-10483 GCA_032361425.1 Peltospira smaragdina
GATATACCAGTCGTGGGGCACTGGCTGGAATGGAACATAGCCCAACGGGTCCACCATGTGGGATCGATCCGACAACCAACTGCACCATGAGCGAACATGCTTACCACTGAGCTATGTCCCGCTCCTAAATTTGACAGTAAGGAAGGAAACCCGCTGCTGCCACATAGGCTACTCTTTCCAACCAGCAGCAAGGAGTCTTTTATATGCACCATCCCATAGACATGATACACCAGTCGTGAAGCAATAGCAGGACTGAGAAATAGTCCAATGGGTCCACCATGTGGCATTGATCCGACGACCCACCGCACCATGCGAACGTGCTTACCACTAAGCTATGTCCCGCTCCATGTTGAAAAGAAACCACCCAAAGAGCAGGGTGGTAGGAACGTGGGGAAGGGCACACACCCCAGTTCCTATGGCCATGATTAAAAATTAAATACATGTAAGCTGTTAATTATATAACATAGGTCAAACTATTTATTTTATTATATTTAATAAGCCTACCGGTCATGAAATGGATTTAAAAAAAAAGAATTTTCCAATTAACAGTAGGGCCTAAACAAAACATTGTTACGCATGTTGATATTAATTTAATAAGTCAATAGTAAGTATTATTTTCATTATTTAAGGGTCCTAATAACAACAACAATAACAACAACAACAATTTTGTTATAAATATTATTCACTAGATTTCATATTGGCCTAGCAAGAATAGCAGCAAATATCATTTCATACCAAAGTATAATTAGGACCTACTGTAACATAATACTCAATAGACATACCTAACCTTGAACTGTGTATGTCCGCAGTTTAGATCATACTGCATACACAAAACACACAGCGACTGCTACGCTCTAGTTCCTGTGACCGAACAGGTGGAAGTCGCTAAAAATACCTGGCCATTTTTAATAGCAACACTATCTCACCTTCCAGTATAAAACCCCAATCTCCTTCATCAGTTCCAAGCTTACAAACTGAGGCGGGTCAGTCATATGAGTCGCACGCTGATCCTCCGAAGAATCGTCCATATACCACGCACGAACCATGTTTACAAATTATTTCCAGACGTAACACACCGGCCTTGTACTAGTTATGTGACTCTCGACTTCCGCCCGACTTCCCCGCGAAACCTTCATTCAGTATACGTCTATTGATAGCTGTCGATCCTAGCATGACCTCAAAGAGGCGAGTGTTTTTGTGATTATGTCAACAAATTGGTGAAATTGCCCGACTAACACACGGTCGATCCAAGATCGATCCCTGTCAGTGAGCCACTAGGAAATTTGTGTAATTAAAATGATAATCGAAAAATAGTAGTATTGAATACTATATTAAAAAAAACAAAAAAACTTGTCTTTATAATAATAATAATAATAATAATAATAATAACAATAATAACAATAATAACAATAATAATAATAATAATAATAATAATAATAATAATTTAAAAAGTGTTCAAAAGTTTTCCCTCGTATCGACACTTGGGTACTACAAGAGACAGAAATGTTTTAACAACGAACTCAACACATTTTAGCCATGATTGTATGGCATCAGACATATGATTAACCATTACGATAGAGGGAAAAGAAACCTGCTTCTGCAGTGTGTACTCTGATTACTGCAAGGATGTTTCACATGTACTATTCCATAAACAGGACAGCACACACCACAGACTTTGCTAACAACAGTGGAGTATGGGGTGGAACATCATGTAGTTCAATTGGTCCACCAGGTGGCACTGATCCAACGACCAACTGCATGACAAGCAAATGCTTTACCTTTGAGTTATGATTCAGTCACTCCAGTACCATAAAGGTTTGTTATACATCACACAAATGAGGAGACACCAATTCCCATCAGCATGCATTGCTATGACAACATACAACTAACGACCTATGACCTCACTTACTTGCTCTGGGGTCACTATGGCACTGCGTATATTATGCAAAGCATGCATTCCCAGTGACCTTGACCTAGTCCTGGCCTCTGGCTGCTTGCAAATATTTATTTATATATTAATTTGATGACATACTCAACATTTTAAACAAATCTGAACTGAACATATATCAAAGGATTACAAAACGACTGTAATTTGAGGAAGATATGTGGGTCAAAAATGGTAGAGGTTTCTTTAAACCTTATTGGTTTCTGTTATGGGTTTAAATGCTAGCAGTCTAATTGGTTATTGGTCTCTGACTTTGTTAATGGTTACTATAAATCAGGAAATGTTAGTGAGCATAAAATTTTTGAAAATTTAACAAATGAATAAAAAAAACTCTAACATTTTGTGTAACAGTACCTGTAGCAACAAGGTTTGTAAAAATCTTAATAATTTTGCTTTGACCACTGTGCCAGGTCAACGAATATATTACCCCAAGAGCATAACCTACCATTTCATTGGTCAGGATGTGCGACCCCGTGCTGTGCAGCAACATGACTGGTCCACTGAATGACCGTGACCCAGTGACCCCACCCAGTGAGATTGAGGACGCGACCCGGGGGATTTCCTTTGAAGTGAGTATCTGGCGACTGTTGAGGTACATCTCATGCTTCACCTGCAGTTTGTGGATTTCTTTTCGGGACAAGCCTCGGATACCAAACGCAATCTATAAAAAAATTAACAGAAATAGTTTTAACACACTGACTGCCACCTATGAGTATAATCGTAAACTGAATGCACCAGTGTTTGCCAGTACGAGATATCTTGTAGTAAAATTAATGCTATATCAATGCTGGCAAGGGAAATAACTCATTTGGTAAACCTTTTGGCAAATATGATGATGATCATAGTAATAATTTTTTTTTTAATTACTGACTTTGACATTTTTTATATCTGAGGTCCAAAAAGTGATTTAAGTGGTGGTATATGTGATAAACTGAACTTTTATTTAATACCAGTCAATATGTTAATAAAATTTATGACAAAAACTCAACATAATTTACCAGTTGTAGAATTTTTGCAAAAATATCTTCTGGACTTTGTATACATTTTAATTTTTTTATCTAAATGAATAATATCAAATATAATCTACTATGAATTGATTGAATAGAATAAAATACCAACAAAGAATGTATTATAAGCATCATATAATGGACTGGGTTTCTTTTTTAAAATATACATCTCATGCCAAAAAAACAACATTTAAATTTTTAAATGATTTTTATTTCAACCTCATCGAATCTCTAACCTTACAGAATTTGGGATGTCAAGGGGAAATCTCTAACAACAAACCTATGACTAACTTTAAGGAATTTTGCGATGTCAACCAGCATTCTCTAACAACAAACCTATGACTAACCTTAAGGAATTTTGCGATGTCGACCGGCATTCTCTCACAGAAACGGCTGATGTTGTTGGAAACGTTCACACTGACCGGTTCATGAGACGACGTTTTCAGTTTACCTGCAGATAGAAACACACAAATGAAAGCAGATCACTCTTACATTTATTTATTTTATTATTTTATTTTAGAAACAAAGATAATCAAATCACAGCCAAACACACACACACATACAGACAAATCAGGTTGTTTTTTTTTGTTTTTTTTTTAAATTATTATTTTATAAACACACATATAAATCCATTCACTCAATAACAATTCCTGTGTATTTTCATTTTACTTTGTCATTGTTGGTAGATAAACTTGTTTTACGTGCACATTCAGAGCAAGCTGCTATAGCCAAGTTAGAGGCTAGTCAGAAAGTAGAGGGTGTAATGGCCTTACACCTATCCATTGAGTCATTAGAAACTCACTCTGGGTGGGAGCCAGCACTGAGATACATACCCAGCACCTACCAGCCTTATATTACTGTCCGATGGATTAGAGATCACTATGCCATCGAGCCGGTCACTTTGTCACTGGAGATGTTTTGGGGTGCTTCCTCAGTCTAGTGCTAAAAGTATCTGCCTGACGTGCGTGCAGTCAGGTACCCACTAAGGATTTTTCTAATTTAAAAACGTTTCTGATGCAAATATAACCGTTAATTAAAATGTTTTGTCTGCTTATCTTTTTTTTTTAATCTTTTTTTAATCTTTTTTTTTTAAATTCTATTATTAATATATGTTAATATGTTGTTGTTTGTTCAAGGCGTACCTGACATCTTGGTGTACAGGATGAGTATTGCTAGGACCGCTCGGTACAACACCTTGACTCCCTCAACCAGAAAACAGTCGGTGAGCTTCACCTAAAATACAGGTAAAAAGAATAATTACAAACATAAAAAAAATACAAATTAGTGGTGTATGTGCCCATTTGACACAAGGTTGATATAAGATCGATCCCTGTCAGGTAGACACTAGGATTTTTTTTTAATTGAAATATTTTGGACACCTATTTAAACATTAATAAAATGTGTTGAGCGCATCGTTTAAAAAAAAAAAAAAAAAAAATTAATTAAAAATTAAAATCTTTAATAAAAATTGTCTCTGGTTTAAATCTTATAAGTTCAAGTCAGTTAAAATACAAAAATAACTGCACTTTTCAGTTACTAATTAACTGTCACATTTAACACCTAATTTTTACTATACAGTTTGAAAAAGATCCACCATTACCTAACAGAGCTGACACATTAAACCATGTATCCCTGTCTTCTCGTACGACAATTATATACCAAAGTCTCAGAATTTCAAATGTTTATTTATTATGAAATTCACACACGTGATAAACCAATGAAATTAATAATACACTCAACATGTTTTATCTAGAGTTATGTAACATCAGACATGTTTTTTAGGTTAATTAAACGATAACACCAGATAAATTATTCAGCTAAATAAAAGATAACAAAAGAGGGAACCCTCTGCTGCCAATTATTCAGCTACTCTTACCGATTAGCAACATTTTACATACTTACAGATGGGATAGTACATACCATAATTTTATGTCATTTGTGAAACACAAATGTAAACAAGAACCAACCCAATGGGTCTCTAGTGATAGCAACAAACTATAAATAGCAACATTGTTTTTTTAAATAGCAGCATTTTTTTTTAGAAAGCAACAAAACTTCAAATTGAACTGATTTGATGACCATTAACATCATGTCAGAAATACATATCCCCAAATTAAAAATGAAGTGTCTAGTAACAGTTTTTTTTGTTGTCATCAGTTTTGTTATTATTGTATCTTATTTTTGTCCATTCATACATACTTTTGTTATACAGCATACTTTACATAAAGTGTGTTCTAGAGAATACTACAGGCTATGTAAAACTCCTGGGTTTGAACAGTATGTTCAGTTTACTTACTAGGCTTGAAATAAGCCCTGTGCCAAACTTTTAATGTAATCTAAAACACTGTCCTGTTTAAAATAGAACAAAAATCTCCTCAAGCTGTGAGACTGCTGTTTTAAGCTGTTGGTGTCCAAGTTAATTCTGAGCACAAACAAACATCATACGGTAATAATTACTAACAGTAGGATGCCAAAAAGCAATGTTAGTGACACTGTGGGATGCTGTGTGCAGATCAGTGGTGTAAGTGGTCAGTTAGGGATCAATTCTCATCAACGAATGTGTGTGTGTGTGTGTGTGTGTGTGTGTGTATGCATGCATGCAATAGAGATACACAGAGAGAGAGAGAGAGAGAGAGAGAGAGAGAGAGAGAGAGAGAGAGAGAGATGGAGGAAGAGAATTACAGAATGTAATTACATTTGTATCCATGACAGACGGTATTGATGACATGAGTACCTAAATAGATAATAAAGGCATGTGTCGTAAATATCGTCTGTTATGGACACAAATGTAATATTCTATTTATTGTTATAAAACTGCCATGCCAATTAAACATTCCAGCTAAAGTTTACACGTGCGTGACATCAGATGTCAAACATGATCAGAATTATGTAATTACCCCAGCCAATCATTCCTAATCATACAATAAATATGTCCCATGTTATGCCGTACCTTGTAGGTAATAAAGTGTTTTATTTAATGACTTACTCAACACGTTATCTACAGTTATAATGTATCAGACATATGGTTAAGGATCCCTATGACAGAGAAAAAGGAAACCTGCTGCTGCTATTTAGGCTATTACTTTCTAACTAGCAACAAGGAATCATTCATATGCATCATCCCACAAGACAGGACAGCACATACAGACTTTGTTACGCCAGCTGCGGAGAACTGGCTGGGATGAGACATAGCCCAATGGGTCCACCATGTGAGATCAATTATATGACCCAATTCACCATGAAAGGATGCTCTACCTTCACTGACAGCGGAATGACTACTCCAGCCTGCAGGATACAGGCTGATGCATGGTCAATCCAAGTTCAATTCCTGTTATTGGTATTATGTTGTTTTTCTCAAAAGTATTTAATACTAGCATTAATGATATACAGTTGTAGATGATAAAATGTGCTGAGTGCACCATTAAATTGTAACACCAACAAGAATTTATTATTATTAAATTTTTTTAATAAATATTACAATTTCCTTTTTTTTTCTTTTTTATTAAAAACTATTACATTAAATAATTTTATTTAAAAAAAAAAAAAAAAAAAGAATTACCTGAACAATAAAATAAAATAAAATCTATATGTATGTAAAAAGAAATAAATGTATACATAAGAGACAAATAAATACATAAATGTAAAAAAAAGAGAAAAAAAAAAAGAGCTTTAATTAACACATTTTCATTAGTGATTAAGCATCAGGTGAAGGCTATATTAAGATCTGACTATGAACCTGCTGTTTTGGAGTGGATTAGGTAACATAATCTGGGCATGAACATCAAAACAAATATTAACAGCAGGACAGTAATACCAGCGGCCTTTGTTTACAATTGCATAATACGATCAGCTGACGGATTAATTTTTTTTTTTAAATAGCTCTACAAAAATTGAGTGTTGGTAAACGTTTTCTTTTCCATATATTTAGCGTCACATTCTAAATTACCTTCTTTTATAAAATAAATAAATAAATAAATAAATAAATAAATAAATAAATAAATAAATAAATAAATAACCCTCTTTTATAAATCAGTAATACCGTCTCTACAGGACACATACATGGGTCATACCAGAGTTCGTGTCCGGGGGAGATGTGCCTAAACCATTATTAGATACAGGCAATTAAAATTAATGAAGTAAGTAGTAATTGAAGGATTAAAGCAACCACAGGACCTGGTTATAAATAGTAACAGAACTGCAGTGGCTTTCTCTGTCACAGCAGTGACCATAAGGGGCGGTATATGTTTTAAAGACGTCCAGTTGTTTTAAACTGGTCAGTGGTCAGTGTAGTGTAAACACACGCTGGTCACCTGGGATTGACCTGGTGGGAGTCCAAGGTAAACATAGAAATGAAACAGAGTTGGAGACTATTTCTGACACCCTATATTCTTTAGAAAATTAATTATAGATATTTTTGACAACCAGCTGTTCGTTAGAAAAACTCTACTAATAGGTATTTATAACAGCCAACTGTTATCTAAAACAACTCTAATTATAGTTTTTAAATCCACAACTGATCTTTAAAAGAAAACTATGTATTTTTTAATTACAGTAATATAATATTATATTATTTTATAATATTATATTACTTTATAATATTATATTCTGGTTACCACTAATGGCCATAAATAGTGCTCAACAATATATTTAATTCCACTGCGTCCACACAGTGTGATGTCATTAATATACTGTAATGGTCCTACAGCACATCACCTGACAAGGGCGAGGAGCCTGAAACTCTGAGTTATGATGAACCGTTAGTACATATAATTATGTAATACTTTTTAATTACATGTATTTCTGACAGCAAAATACTCCTGTTCTTGAAAACTTTAATTAAATATATTTCTGACAGCCAGTTGATACCCAACCATTCATTAAAACAAGGTATTTTAACACAACTGTTCTTTAAAACAATTTGTAATAATATAAGTATTTTTAAAACTCAACCCTTCTTTAAAATAACCTAATTAAAGCAATTCTGATATCCAACTGTTCTTTAAAAACATCTAATAATAGGTATTGTCTATATTCAGAGATCTGTGACAGTATGATTTAACTGTAAATAGGTATGGACAAAAGTAAATAAATGGGGCACCCAGCATGAGTTTGGGATTGCCCAAAATGAAGAAACCTCAGGAAAAACCCTGTATGAATTAAATTCCACTTACGAGGAACGAGAATGGCAGGTCTCTGTAGATCCACCAGATCCAGTTGTCAAAGATGTTTTCCACGTTCTTGCTGTGTCGCACCAAATGAACGTAGGCAGATTTCTGCAGATAGTCAAAGCAGAATTATATTATTTGTAATCTGTATTAGTGTCTGTGTGTGTGTGTGTTTATGTATGTATATGTGTGCGTGCGTGTGTGTGCACGCATGTGTGTCTACCTCTATCTATCCATCCATCCATCCATCCATCCATCCATCCATCCATCCATCTATCCATTTGATTAATGAGAAACTCAGTATATTTTTATGACAATTCAACATGGTGTGATAAATATTTCAACTTTTTTGACAAGCTAGCAATTGCTCTAGTCCAAATGCTTATTGGACAGGTGTTACCTACAGGTAAAAACGAATGATCCATTATTCAGGCATACTGGACAGGTGTCCTTGCTGGTAGAACAGGTAAACTTTCCACAGATTACCTGAAGGGTCATTGCCCACTTAGATTACAAGCACACCAGAAAATGAAACCTGTTTGTAGTATTCTCTTTCTCTATTTATTATACATACTTAGTACAGTTTTATTTTACCACACATCCAACACATTCTATCTATGGTTATATGGCATAAAATATATGGTTAAACTTAAACACCATTTGATAGTGACAAAAAAAAAAAACCACGCTCCTTCTTCTTATTATTATTAATGGGACTTACAGCAAACTTCTTGGTCATGTCTCTGAGGACATATTTTGATGCCTCTAGCGACACTTTCGTCTGTGAGATGTACATGAGCTGTTTGCTGTGCAACAATGCATACAGACAATTAAATGTATCGGCCGGTCCCATGTAGTGCAGGAACAAACTTGAAAGGGCAAAGGTCGCAGGACTGTACGTGATGTCAGGGTTCGTGTGGTTGATAACGGAAACGATTCGACCAATCAGGTGCACTCCTCGCTCTGACAGGTAGTATGGAGTGAGGTGGGACTGATCAAGGAAACTCGGTAGAGCGATTTTCTCGTTGAGATCTGGAATAATAATTATAGAGTAAAAATTAGAATACATTTCGAAATTTGAATATCATTTTATTGTTATTATTTATTATTAATGCTATTGTTATTATTGTTATTGTTATTGTTATTATTATTATTATTATTATTATTATTATTATTATTATTATTATTATTATTGGTATTATTTTTTGTTACTTTATTATTATTATTATTATTATTATTATTATTATTATTATTATTATTATTATTACTATTAAGATGTTGGTGGTCTTTGATTGAGTGCGTATCGATTGAGTGCATATCAATTTTAAAACAAACAAAACATGAACCTCTCAGTGTCAGAGAGAGTACATTAACATATTCAACAACTGAAATTCTTGAACGTATGTATACATGTGATTAGTTTCTAAATTTACCTTATGTAACCATGTTCATAACCACCATAATTCTTCATTTGTTAATGATATATTGCTTAAATCAGAAAACAATGTACTATCCTGTCTGCGGAATGGTGAATGTAAAAATAAAATCCCTTGCCATTAATCAGAAAGACTAGCATATGTGGCAACAGCAGGTTTTCTTCTACCATAAAGGTCTTTAACCATATGTCTGATGCCATATAACTGTAGATAAAATGTGTCATTAAATATAACTACCTCTCTCTCTATTTTACTTTCTCTCCCGCCCTCTCCTTCCTCCACCCCTCTCTCTCTCTCTCCCTCTTGCTTCTGATTCTCGCCAGGTCATAGAAATAACCAGTGCACATCGAAAACCATTTTCTGCACAACCCTAATAAATATTTTCATTCTTTAACTTCCTGGTTTCCCGTTAGCAAATCTGTGTGGAGTATGAGTCTAAATTATTAATGAATTTATGTCTCGTGTCGGCAATGACAGCAAAGTATTGTACTGCCCACTTAATAATCACAGCCAGATTAATGAGTATTTACACCTGTCAGAAGCTGCCTTGAACTACTTTATAAAAATAAAAAAAGGAAGTCGTGGACTATATCATAAATATTAGAAAGCAATATGAATTCAATAATTGTGTATTTACTTGTTGGTTTTTTTCAGTTTATAAAGCTATCCTTTATTTATTTATTTATGTATATATAATTACACACACACACACACACACACACACACACACACACACACACACACACACACACAAATGTAGACAAACACAGGCAAACGCAGGGAGAAATACAGAGAGAGAGAGAGAGAAAGGGAGATAGATTACCTAGTGTAGTGCTACTGCTAGGTGGGTGGGTGAGAGAGAGAGAGAGAGAGAGAGAGAGAGAGAGAGAGAGAGAGAGAGAGAGACAGAGAGAGAGAGAGAGAGAGAGA
>JAUTBW010080081.1:0-10481 GCA_032361425.1 Peltospira smaragdina
AATGCAGTGTGACAGACTAGAAATTGTATTACTGTTGATGTATTTATTATTGTAATTTGATTTGTACTCTTCATTATACTTCTGTAAATTCTGCATTATAATATAGGGAACCTGGCTATTTTGAACATTTATCCTGCAAACCTTTATCCTGAAAACAAAGTAAATGGATGTGTGATCAAAATTAAAAATTATAAACGTCCAATAATGGTCATTTCGGTCCGTTTCAGTATTTTTAGGTACATCACGCTTGGTTCCGTTTTCGTTGTAAGCCATTCGGAACACCTTGTACATTGTAATCATAGCAGAATGTAACAAACTGTTCTGATTGTGCCCTATATTTTTGTTTACCGACAATGACCGAAGGTGTCCGATGATATCTCCAACTCGGATTTGTTTTTTCTAATGATCTGTATGAAAATATATAATCATTGATACGCTCGGAAAAGAAAAGTTTTGAGTAAATTGAAAATTGTTTGCGTATCTTGTACGCACACTAATAAAAACAATTGCATATTTAACCATTTTATATGAGTAAAATATGCAAATTGCAGCTTATCTGGAGCACTGTAGACAGTTCTGCCTGCAAGGCATAAATTTGATGTTGAGGTACAACAGCAATTGCCATAATAATAATTCCACCTACCCGATACCTTTGCAGCAAATCTGTTTTGAATAAAGATCCTCCACCTCAGTGTCAGCACTGTCTGTATATTCTTATATTTTTGTGGAGAGCAGTCATCAAAATATGCTTGGTAAATGTGATGTGGTGGAATCTTACATTCCACACTGATCCTATCTGAAGGTTCTTAAAATAATCTTTATATACTAAATTTGAAAATCAGTTTATCTGTGATTATATCTTATACAACTCTATATATTGTTTTTGTGCTTTTTAATTTTTTAATACTATAATTATTATTTAATTTTACACCTTTTAATTTAATTCCCATAGCCACTAAGTTATTATTTTATATTTTGTGCTGGGGTATTGTTAAATCTTTATTCATTAATTCATTCTTCAAGCAACAGAATTTAAGTCCTGATCCAAAGCTGGTTTCTGACAAATATATTTTTGAATAACTAGGCTAACATATTATGTTTAGGTCATATATCCAACAAGGGTGTGATTGACTATAGGCTGTAGTAGTTAAAAAAAAAAAAAAAAACATTAATTAACTCTTCAAAATATTTAATTTAGTAATCATTACCCCTGAAACTTAATCATGTTCATGGATGAAATCGGTATCTGCCTCTAATAATAATTATTTTTTACTGGTGCAATTTTACCTTCCTCTTCATTTAGAGGAATGTTATTTCTCCCCACCCCTATAAGCATGTGGTTTTTGTCACTTAAGTAGTTGTTTGTGCTTGTTTTTAGTTTTTAAAAACAAAGTTTTGCAGTTGAATAACAAGAAGTACTTATGATTTAAAATATATTTCAGCACATCCATCCTGCATGGGCTATTCAGAAGTTCTGGCTCGGAGAGCAAAGCTGTCTCCATGGCAGTGCATTGACTGTAAAACCTGCTTCGTCTGCGATGGCTCTGAGAATGCTGTGAGTAAACCATCTATACCTTTCAAATGTGGTTCAAGCCTTTAAACATTATAGCATTATGTCTCATTGGCTGAAAGTTGTGCACTAAATGATTTAGTAAATCACAGTATGACACTAAACACTGAGTTTTCAGACTTGTTGGTCACATAATTTGAAACTTTATCTTAATGGTTTTATAGAAAGAAATTATATTTTGTTTGCAGGATGCCCTATTGTTCTGTGATTTTTGTGACAAAGGATGTCACATGGCATGCCACAGTCCACCAGTCAAGGAAAAGCCCAAAGGTAAATCTTTTTTTTTTTTAAATATCTAAATATAAAGATAGGTTCTTTAACAGACAGCATTAATAAAATATTACAATAAACAGTATATGTAAAGTTGAAACTGATGTGGATGGTTTTTAATATATGAAAAGTTCTGACAGTTGTATACAGCTGAATGTTTTAGTATGCTATGATTTTTACCAAATTACCAGTTTACAAGAGAACATAATCTCATCATGTTATTTAGTTTACATTTCTGTTTGCTAATCTAATTACAGGAATCAAGAGTATGGTGTCAGTCCAACATTCTGTTGAGTAATAAATTAATATTTGTGTTTATTCATTGTCATTATTATTTAATGTTATTTAACCCGGTAAAGGAATTTGAAGACGTGACAAAATTGTCGAAAATTAACAATAATATTGAAAATACTGGATATAGGAATTACACAATAGAAAACAAAATGTTCCTTAAAACCCCCAAAAATAATTTTAGAATTACATCTCTTGCAGAATACATGTTTATCTAGTAGTTAAGTTCTGCTGGATTGTTAATTTAATAGCAGTGTATTGTGCTTGTTAAGAATTTCATTTGCAACTGCAGGGAAATGGATGTGCACCAACTGCCAAAAGGATGGAGTGGATGAACAAGGAAACGATTCTGCACAAGAATGTGAACTGATGGAATCTTTGTATACATGTACGAACACATACTATTTAGTTTTTAATATACATGCTATACAAAGCAGCTCAGTTGTAGAGCATCTCTCATGGTATAGTTGTCAGATTGATTCCACCTAGTGCACCACTGAGCTATTCCAGCCAGTGCTGCGTAACTGGTGTAGCACAGGCATTGTATGTACTTCATTGTCATTAGTACATTTACCTTTTCTATAAAGTTGTAAACTTAACAAAAGATGGTTGAGATTTGACTTCGGTCAACAGGATACATGAACTCTCAAAAACAGACAAAGGTGTAGGTTTCTCTTTTAAGTAACCAGCAGTGATTTATGGGTTGATGAGTGTGAAATCGTGGATCAGTAAAACTAGCTCTTAACCTTAAAGATTTACCAGTTGCATATTTTATTACTTGTATTTCTTAGACGATGGTGCAGACGCTTCGTTTCCTCCAACTCCTTGCGATTCCGACAGTGATGTACATGACCAGCATACAAGAGACAGAGACAGGTTGGTACCTATATAGATATTTTACCAGTAAATACCCAGCAAGCAACATGTGCTGTTTTTTGGTGTGTATTTTTATTAGCATCTGTCTCTTGTTCTAGACTTTAAGGTTTATAAGTACTGGCACTGCTGCAGTTTAGTGAAAATTAATTAATAACTATTATTTGTCTTATGCAATCTTGTCGAAAAATAAAAATAAAAATCTAATAATCCATAGGTGTAAAATATTTTGAAAATTATTCATGTTTGTAAAAACAACCTAAAAACCTGCTGATACATAAACACTAGCACACTAATATGACCCATATGTTCCAAGTTTAATTCATATATTTATTACCTTTAACTGTCTGTATGTCTTAAAGTTTGGAACATTCAGTATATTGTTGCCATTTAAAAATAACACACAGCATCATTTGACATGGTTGTAATAATACTAGTTGTTGTTATTGTTTTAATCCGGGGTTAGTTTAACTTCGATGATCTATCCAAGCATCATTCAGTCAGATACCTGGAGGCTTATTCACAAAACCCTTGCAAGTGTTGTGATATCGTAACGATCTCTTATCAGTCTCGTAGCATTTATTATGGTATTCACGAATGTCTTGCAACTAAGTAGGTAGAAATTTGTGGGAAGTCTGGAGTTAACTTAGTCATTTTGCAAATCAATTTACACTGTAAAATAACAAAAGGACGAAATAAGTTTGTCAGAGTCAGTCATGTTTTAAGGATATAACATCGCACTAGACATAAAATTAGGTAAAATACACAATACATGTCCGTATCTAAGAGCTGGGGGGGTGGGATGGGGGGGATGAAACGATCCCCACCCTGCAGATTAAAGATTGTCAAATGAATGTTGTTAGGGTTTGTTTGTTATTGGAGGTTTTATTTTATTTTTTATTTTATTTTTGTTTGTTTGTTTCTTTGCTTGTTTTTTTAAAATTGTTTTGTTTGTTTGTGTGTGTATGTGGTTTTTGTGTGTGGTTTTTTAATTATTATTATTTATTTATTTATTTATATAGAAACATATCCGGGTTTGCTACCCATCAGAACTTTTAGGCAAGGTTGCTGACTACATGAGTTCCGTCTATGTGGAATATCGACACTTATCTCCCCCCTTAAACCTTTTTTATTTATTATTTAGTGACGCACTCAACACATTATTATTAATGGTTATTTTGGCGTCAGAAGTAGACGCTGGAACTGTGTACTGTTCTGTATGCTGTGAACATATGCACATACTTTGATGGCTCATGAAAAAGCATGTAAACATATTTCTTGTCAAATAAAATCATCTTTCAAATATAAAGTCATTGGAGATGATCTTGATAAAACCTTTGCAAAGGTTGGAGTTTTATAAGTAATCAGGACAAGTAACTTTTCGTCAGGACAAGTAAATTTACAGGGACTACTTGTCCTGGGACAAGTGAAATTATTTAATATTTCCACACCCCAGGGTATAATATATTATAACGTTAAAATTAACAGACAAGATTTAACCTGTCAGAACACCTTGATAAAGTAGATTATTATTATTACCATTATTATTATTACCATTATTATTATTATTATCATCTCCTTTTAGAAATCCTGCATCCGTGCCTGTTGTTTGATTGTATTGTTGTTATTTTAGTTGTTTGTTAGTAAGTTTTTGTTTGCAAGTTTCACATAGAAGGATAAATTTCTGTAAAAAAAAAAATGCTTTACATCAGTCTAGAAACAACTTAAGAAATAATTTCTATTAGTTTTATGATGTATTGAGGCTATGAATGGAAAGTATGAAACATATTTGTTTGCAAATAAGGTAATGTATAATAATCGTAATAATACAGCTGAAGATGCTGCTACCATTACGACTATACACACAATAAATAATCAGTAAAATTAAAATAACAACTAGCAAACCAATAATAATAGTATTAATTAGTTTTAATTTTAAGGGTTATGTACTTTTTTGTTGTATTTATAGTGTCGTATTTAAGAAAAGTGCTATATTTTCGAAGTAGAATTGTGTCCACAGGAACCAATTTTTTTACCAAAACATTCGCAAAGTCCGCAAGACTGCGTAAAATGCGTGTGCAATGCAAAATCAACTGTGAATACCATGCACCACAACCTAAGAAACCACGCACTGTCCTTGCAAGTCTCCTTGTATTGCACTGTGAGATGGTAAAGGTGTGAGACTTTTGTGAATAAGGCCCCTGAAAGGTTTTTTATTACAAAGAATTAGGGTAGTATATCACTAACAAAGGAAAGGACACATTAAAAAAGCTACACTTTAGTATGGTCATGAAAATATAATATTCTGTTTAATTATTTGTTACAAACATGTCCATTAAGCATTTGTTGGGGTTCACATCACAGTTTATTAGTCTCACAGATTGGAGTTTTATAGATTCCTGTTATTGTGAATCAAATAACTACAAAAGTTTTTGCAATTGTAGCAAAATTACCAGTGTATATCTTATTGTATACTAGTACAAATTTCATCCATTGAAACTTCTAATCAAATTGACAGATGTGTTAATCAAATAATAAAGTGATTTTTTTTCTATACAAATTATTCCCTGCATGTTTTTCTCTATATGTTTTTAACTTTTAGGATAAATTGAATGTTATTCTCTTTCCTTTGACAGTTCATCAGAAAAACCACAGCAGAAGAAATTAAGATCTCCACTGGTGAAAAAACATTTAAAGAATCGCAAATTCCCAGATGCCAGTGAATGGACAATTAATGATGTCTACAACTTCTTTGCAGAAATTGGTTTTCAAGAACAAGCCAGTGCATTTATAGATCAGGTATCTCCTAGTTAGTGTTGTTAACTGGAGTTAGTTCCCTTAGATTACTATACAATGACTAAGATTTCTGTTTGTGATCTGTGATTCCAACTTGTGATCTGAACTTTAAAAAAAATATATAAATACCCATTTTGTTACCTGTGGGATTTATGCATGGGTAAAATTTTTGCTAAATAGTAAACCACAGTTTTTATTATTATCGCTGGTGGGGATAAGTAGAATTCTAAAGGATCTTTAGTTCTGAAGAGTAGTCCTCTGCTTATTTAATGTTAATAGGCACATTAGGCTGTTTGTTTTAAACATGTCTTTACATGAGTTGCAGTTTCTGGTTTATGTTTTATAAAATCAAATTCCAATACAAGTATTATTGCACTTTTAATTTACTTGCAAAGTTATCAACATTAACATCTGTCAGCAATTGTTTCCTGCAACGTTCTATAAAAGACTGTCATTTCCTAATATAGCAAAAGCTAAACCATACTTTGTTTGGTCATATTTGATATCACTTATTTAAAACCTTTTGCCTGTGTTGCAGGTGGCACAATGTTAATTGCATTTGAAAACAGCAAAATCTTGTATGTTCTCTTATTGAGGAATTCTACATGTGCTGTGAACAGTGTCAAGAGAAATTGATAGGTTGCATTTTGTAACCTAGTTTATAAATGGTGTGTTTATTGTTTTATTTGAATAAGCTAACATAGCAAAGTTTACACTGAAAGCCTATTTAATTGGATTAACTGCTCTAATTGCTTGAATAACCTAAGTATTCCAGAAACTGAGATTTATTAAAAATGTGTTTTATGTAACATTTAAATAACACATCAAAATAAAAAATAACCCAGTATTATTTGCCCACAATCTGTTTGTATTTTAGGAGATAGATGGAAAATCGTTACTGCTGATGAAGCGCAGTGATGTCTTGACTGGAATGTCCTTTAAACTAGGACCTGCCTTGAAGATTTATCAGTATATTGAAGGGCTACAGATGGCCGTTTGTTCTTCATGATGAATTGAAACTGCTTCCAAATATGGAATACAGAATTGGCAATCATTCTCCGTTTGTTTAGTGAAAATAACAATTGACCTGCTGAATGACATTATACTGACAGTAATTGAAAACAAAATAGTTTTTAAAATTTGATTCTGTGTACCACCTATGTGGAAATCCATAATGAATGGTTATACAGTTTAAGTTTTGCTGCATATAAAAACTTTAATTATAAACTGACAAGACAAAAACTGAAGTAACATACAGAAGTCTATCTTTTGATAGGAAAATGGCCGAGTTAGAGAAAAAACTTACCCTGCTTGAAATTCTCGAGAAAAAGAAACCTTGGTTGTGCTGAAAATTAAAACATCGAAGATGTTGTTAGAGATCTCCTGAACATTCAGCTGAAAATAAACCCTACCACAGTTGAAGCCATGAGATTGATTAATGTACACAGACTGGACAGCCTAAGAACACCCTAGCAACATCATCAGCAACAGCATCCAACTCCTCAGCTGCTCCACCAGCTATTATAGTAGCCTTCGTCTGTCAGACAGACAGAGATCTTGTGTTGATGTCATCAAACAACTTCAAGAGTACATGGATAACAATCAGGACAGATCTACCAGTCAAACTAAAAAAAGAGAACAGCATAACTAGCAAATTAAACTTTTAAGCTTAGGAAGCAAAAAAATAAATAAATGAAAACATGAATTTGGGTTGTGGATGCAGAAAGCATATGGAGGTGTATGGAAGATGGTCTTTGTGTCAACATAGGACTTGGTAATCCTAACAAAAGATGGATACCTATGATTTCATAATTTTGACCTTTGTAGCTCCTAATTTTGTCTGGGATTTACTTTTTTCTAATGCTTAGTTAAAAATAAAATGTCATTTATACATTACTGTAGTGTGTGTAATCTCACCATTCTGTTATAAATGGTACATTCCCTGGGTTTATGCAACTAGCATACCTTGAGTCTTGTTACATTACATGTAAGATAACACAGTTACTTGCTTTAAGTAACAAATTATATAGTATTTAAACTACATATTTATGGTAAATGTATTTAATTCACTGCTTTAAATTTAAAACTAATAATAATATAATTCTAAAACTATGTGAGGAAGTCTAAAATTAGTTAAATATTCTAATCTTTTTAAACATTTGCAAGTTATTTTTAGGATACATAGCATGTACGTGTTCATTACAAATAGTTGTTAGTGTATGTCGACTAACTAGTTTCAAACCAACATGTTAGTATTGTTTCCATGCGTGTGTGTGTGCAAGCCTTTCAGTTTCATAGTCTGTACGCGAATGTGCTTCACATGTTAATGGGTTACACGTGTATGCTATGCATATTGTTAATATATTAGTTTGTGGGCTGAAGGGGTCTACCTTGCGCCCCTCACGGAATGACGAAACTACAGTTTAATACCCCATAGCTAAAAGTATGGTTTTGGTAACGTTAAAATTACGATCTCTTTCCATTTGTCAGGTAAACATTACAATCCAAAATAAATGAACACCAACACTTCAGATATGTTCTGAGATATGTCTCCTACAGTTTACAAGTTGTTAACACAAAAATAATAGAATATTATTAAAGTGATAATGAAATAAATGCTTATATGTCGGATTTTAAGCATTGCCATAAATCCATGACCTTTTGACCTTTGGTGACCTATTTAATGACCCAATTAGTATAATGTTCACACCAACGAATAGAGGACATGGATATCAACATAGAGCATTCTCGGTTGATTTTTGCTGAAGTTATGTCCATTTCTGTTATCCCTACCCCATAATTCTAAGTCCAAAAATCTGCTCTAAGGGGTAATTTTACCCTCTCAAAAAATATAGCACGTCCCAGTTTATCCTATGTTAACATTCATAATTCCAAAATATAGGTCTGAAACTGTTAGAAAAATATAGTTTCGTCATTTCGTGTTGGGGGGAGGGGGGTGCAAGGTGGGCCCCTTCAGCCCTCGGACTATATAGTTTTCGCATTATATCAAAGGTGGTTTGCTATAATTTAAAAAAAAAAAAAAAAAAAAAAAAAAAAAAAATGTATTTGATTAGCAAAGTAACTGTGGTTTGTGACATTCCTGCTAAAATGATTATAGTGTATACATGTATAATGTAAACAGCTTTGTGTGTACCTTATTTTTTGTGTGAAATATTTATTGGTTGATTAATTAATTTATTTATCTATTTATTACCGGGTGGGGATTCATTTCTTGTGTGTGATTATATTTCGAGCCACAAAAACGAAGTAGCAAGGCAGTAGGGATGTTTTTGAAAGTGTGTGTGGGGGTGGAGAGGGTTGGGGTATTTGACTCCATTGCACCCTTAAACAGGGATTTTGTGATTTTGCATATTTTGGAATTCTTAAGGAGGCAATAATATGGAAACAAGGATCAAAAGGTATTTTTTGTTTCGAGGCGTTTAACCACCCCCCCGTACATAACCCCTGAAGTTATACAGGGTAACCCATTTTATTAAAATGTGGATATTCATCCCATATATTGTTGTTTTTTTAGTTTAAAATTTGTTGTAATATGTCATTTATAAGGTTTTGGGAGTTGCTGAATACATCTCCATGGTAAAAAATCACATCGGAAAATCCAGTATGGCCGAAATCCAAGATAGCTGCCGTAAATGTGCAATCTTTAACCTAAATAAGCGTCTTTCAAAGTTTTATTTGCCCAGTATTATTTCTTATCTTTTTATCTTTTTTTGAGAGAGGGGGGGGGGGGGGTGACTGAATATATTTATAAGGTTTAAAAGTACTATGTCGAGTTATATTTTTTTACTAAATCTAATTTTAATTTCAAATACAATCAAAACTTTTATTTACTCGCGAACTGTTGCGTTTCACCTTTATTGTTAAATGCATGCTAACACAGTGTAAACGAAATCTGCCATTACCTAACGAAGCAGACGCTTATGTTTAGAGGAAACCAATGACAATGCCAATGTAAATAACGAGATATCGGGTGATCGCTTGTTTATTTGCGCAGAAAGCGTCTAGCGCATAGTTCATAGCGGGTACCTAATATCCACCCAGTTTCGAAGTGCTATGTTTTTTCTATATTTGTCCAAGTGGTGTAGTGAATGCAGTGCACTATGCGGTGTGATTTGTACACACTTTTTAATTGGATTAATTGTTCTAAGTTATTAAATAATAAAAAGATATTCTCAACATAGTAATTTTAAAATGCATTTAAAACGCAAATCAATGTGTGAACAGTGTATTTTTGGATTGGATATGTGGACAAAATATCCAGATGGTCAAGTCATTGTTTATACTTGAATAATTGTACACGTTCTCGCATCTTTCATTCATCTGCGTATATTCAGGTTATCTTTGCTATGTTTAAAGTAAATGGCCAATCAAAGTATTAATTGAAAATATATACATTTATTTTGTGGTTAATCTGTTTTATAACCCTGGTTAATCTGTGTTTGTCAGTGACTACATCAACCAATGCCACATATTCGAAGCTGATCCCAGCCTTTCAGTAACTTTATGACGATACGCAAACTGGGCCACATAAGCTAATGAATGTTGATACACCATCCTTTAAACGCATAATGCCACACTGTGTAGACCTATTTAATGGCCAAACAAAGTATTAATTGAAAATATATACATTTGATTTGTCCTTAAATTTACCTTTTATAAC
>JAUTBW010080192.1:0-10477 GCA_032361425.1 Peltospira smaragdina
AGAGAGAGAGAGAGAGAGAGAGAGAGAGAGAGAGAGAGAGAGAGAGAGAGAGAGAGAGAGAGAGAGAGAGATTGAGATTCCATGACCAGGGCTCATCCTGTACAGAGCCAAATAAGCCATGTGCTAATTTTTATTAAAAGTGACTACAGAATTTAACATCTGAGGCCTTATTCACAAAAGAGTGTAAAGTTACACGTACACGTAACTTTTACGTCTGATAATTGGCTGAAAGTAGCGTCTTTGACGTTATGGACCAATGGTTAGAAGTTGACTTAATACTAAGTTCCGAACGTAAATTTACACCCTTTTGTGAATAAGGCCCCTGGCTAATAAAACATTGGTTAAAATAGAAGGAATTTCATTGAAATTTGTAAAGCGGCTAAAAAAATATCTACCCAGGGTGAACACTGCATGACACACTCCTCGCATTTCATTTATCTACTACATCAGGCATATGGTTAGGGACTATTATGATAGTTAGAAAGGAAGGAAACCTGCTACCATCACAATTCCGATTAACAGCACCATCTCACAGACAGGATAGCACATGCCAGGCCCTTTGTTACACCAAATGTGGAGCACTGGGGCCTTATTCACAAAAGGGTGTAAATTTATGTTTGAAACTTACTAATTAAACATTTTAATTAGAAAACTTGTTAATTAGAAAACATTTTAATTAGAAAACTTGTTAATTAGAAAACACTCTAGTGGCTCACTAACAAACACTAACTGTTTCAGGGGGCACTTCCACTAGTAGGCTATTCAGGCACCCTGTCAACTGAATGCACCATGGGTGAATGCTCTGGCTTTCAGATAATTACATTAACGCAAATGCCATTCAACTAGGCTAATTCTCGTCTTACAATAAATCTTGTATTAATAAAATAATAATTGAAAGGCAGTTCACAATTACGCTATCATGCGTGAAAATTTAAGCACGACTCACTTATTACAAAAGTTAGTGTTATTATAAAAACGGTTACACCAACGCTCTGCATCCCACTCTTGTTCTTACTGATTAGATATGGTAACACAACCAAACTTCTGGGCTGATATCTTACCCATTTCAGAGATTGCCATGCTGAATGCTGATCCGGCGTGTATTTGAACAGCTCCCCGGTTAGGTCCCTCAAAATTCTTCAGTTGACGGGGCACAAGCTCATCTTTAGGGGCTGCATGTCCCAGCCGGCCATAGCCCCCAAATCCCCAACTGAAAACCCGCTTCCTGGAATCTAGTACCAACTGAAAATAAATTTAGTTCTCACAATAACATCATAAAAATTTATTAAGAAAAGATTCTTTCAAGAATGTCAATATAGTCAGGATGGAATCTAACATTATATAACATTAAAACTTGACTGTAGTTAAATATTGGGTTTTTGTCATAAGGATATTTTGATTTTAAATTTTGACGAGCAAAAGTCAAAATTCAATCTAAATTTCATTAGCAACTAGTATCTGAATTTAATATCAATTTATGAAATTTGTGTAGCAAATTGCAATGCTATACTGAACAAATTATACCCTGATTATACCGAGCATCTGGAAAATGATAGTCATCATGATTCACAGGGTTTTATTTTGGAAGTCATACACTCAAAAAGGGAATCATCTATATCTTAAATCATATACATAAATATAAAACTTTGGAAAAATTTACACTGACGCAAACAAATACATTATAAAAAAATTGGATGAGATATTCAGTAAAGTCATTTAATTTGCTACTGTAACTGATTAACTAATATATTTTTATCTAACGAAACACACATTTTTATTTAGGAGTATTTTAGGTTGACATTGTGTCAAATACGCAGGATTCCTGTGTCATGTACAACCCTGACTATACAACAATGTCATCAATATAGGAAATTGCAAAAATACATTTAATAAAATTTCCATAAAAGCTAGTGATATACGCACCACGTGGTTTGCTCCACACGCTATATCTCGCACTTCGACGTCAGTGACTGGGACTACATGATTGTCTCGGGTTTTCTCAATCCACACGTTCACTTTCCGTGGCACCAACTCACACTTGAACGACAGTTTGTTGCTCGTAACAAAGAATTTACCATCTGTGTTGTGACCTAAAAAAATACAATATTAAAAATTGAACGACACATTCAGTAAAGTAATTTAATTTGCTATTTCAACTAATTAAATATTTTATCTAACAATGCACATTTTTATTAATGGTTATACTGGGATTGATCTTCAACTGTGTATCAGATGAGCACTTTCAACACTACATATCATGGCGCTCTGCAACTGATTAATAAAATATATCTACGTAAACTAGTCATTGCTTGTAACAAAGAATTTACCATCTGTGTTATAACCTTGGAGAAATAAATATATAATCTTTTTATTTATTTTTTAATGACACTTTTAATAGTCATTTAAAATTACAGTCAATTTGGTTACTAATACAACATACAAGCATTACAGTACCTGAATTACACTTATTAGCATTCGCCATCAAGGGATATAGTCAAATGCTAAATATGAATTTTGCCATTTTGTTAAGCGAGGAGGGTTTCCCCGAGAATGAACATGTACTAACAGAGCATTTGTATATGATCTAGATAGCGATAGTAGCGTAATGAGTTTGGAGTGAAGCGTGCCAGTTAAACATAACATGACTGGATTGTCTTTTCTAAATGTTTAAATAATAAAAATATTCTCGACATAATAACTTTAATTTGCTGTTGTAACTGATTAATAAAATATATCCATGTATATCTAACAAAGAATTTTACCATCTGTGATTGTGGCCTAAAACGTTCCGACACCAATATAACCGTTAATAAAATGTATTGAGTGTGTCATTAAATAAAATAAATATCTGCCACTGAATGTAGCTGTTATCTCACCTAGCTGTCCATATTCTGGACACCCGAATGTGTACATGTTTCCGCGAATATCGGACATAGTGCTGAACTCTCCCCCACATCGCACCTTACGGATTGGAGGGCCTTTGTAGTGTACCTGAAACATTATAACACGTGATATATTTCTAAACTATACAATTTTTTTAATATTTAAATAATTTAACTACATACTGAGCACAATTTATAGAACTCAATTACAGATACATATAACCATACCCTTTTTACTTAAATAGCCAAATCTACAGTAGGGTAATATTTTAGAAAATATCCTTTCAGTCCTATTATTTAAAAAAAAAAAGACAAAGCAGGTGTGAAATAAAAACGAATTCTTGTACTAGTAATCTATTTTAATTTTTAAATGCTGGTTGTTAAAAGTATCGCACTTCTTTTGTTTCATAAAACTAAAAGTTTATCTATCAATCAATTGTTTTAATGTGCTTGTATCAAATTGTTTTAGGCACGAAGTTTATCAACTTGATGACATTTATCAGAAGTTTACAAAACAATCTGTATCCCTCGTTTTGATTGACTAATTAAAATTGGGTCATAATACCAATTTCTTCACCAGCGGTCAATGACGTCTCTTGGTAAGAAGTACTGAATGGGAATGGTGTCAAAATTTTATTTAGGATTATTAATGAAAAAAAACTTTAATTTGTTTAGTAGAGGTTGTTTTGATAATGTTGATAGTACACATACCTGTATTGTGACTAAATTATCTAGCTAGTATTGTTTTCTTTGTTATTTTTTTAATGGATTTTATCCTTTGCATATTTGTGATTTTCGTGGTTAAATTAAAAACGTGAAAATTACAAACGCCCGAATTAACACCCTTTTATTGTTTTAATTAATATATATAATATTATTTCTAAACATCAAAAGATGTCATACACTGTATTTAAATCTACAATTGGGGTATGAAAGTAGTGTTGCACAAGAAAATGATCAGCTTACGTCTAGCCTTTGATACGTCCAAGTATTGTTACTTGTCATCTAACTGTTACTAAGATCGTGCCATCAGCCTTACCCTGGTAGGTGTGGACACAAAAGGACTCTGGTGACCCAGTCCAAGCTGTCCCATCTTGTTATCACCACACGCAAACACCTTTCCTCGGTCTGCAAAAACAAGTGTTTCTTTTAAAGCTACTATGTCAAGAATATGTTTTATTATTTAAACATTTAGAAAAGATGATCCAGTCATGTTATGCCTAACTGGCACACTCCACACCAGCCTCATTACACTATCACCATCTAGATCACATACAAACGCTCAGTGTTAGTACATGTTATTTCAAATGGACCTGCCTTGCTTAAACAAAATGACAAAATTTTTATTTAACGTTTGACGAAGGCTAACAAGTGTAATTCAGGTACTGTAGTGTTTGTATGTTGTATTAGTAACCCGTGTTAAAATATGGTAAAATCAACAGTGTAATTTTAAAATAACATCGACATAGCCTGACTTACTAAACAATTAGAACCAGAGTGATATTTGCTTTAAAAATCATTTTAAAATATGCAAGACATTCTTATGGGAGTAACATAACTTGTGTTTTTGAGCGAGAAGCTTCTCATTTTTATTATTCTAACATTATTAAATGTACAAAGAGATAGCTAGTATAACGACTTTTGATTTATTCCAACTGGACATTAACTATGTATGTACTAATGTTCTTAAAGGATTTTATAGATTTGAACATATATATAAAACTACTGACTAATACAGAATTTGTTGAGCATCACATTATGATTTGCTGCAGAAAATTTAAACAAAACTACACAAATCAGAATAATTTAATACTAGTTCAGGGAATCACAGACCCTTTTGAAAAGTGTCTAAAAAAAACAGTAACCTGAAACATGGATAAAACTTTTTTTTTTTTAAACTTAAAAGCCTACTATGGAACTACTCAAATGACCCCCGTTGGAGAAGTTTATTGAGAACACCACTAACTACTAATAAATGTTCATTTACACACCCAGTTTAGAGAAACAGCCTGACAATTTTAATAAAAAAATAAAGTAATATTTTTAGAAACAATAATATCAACATCAGAAACATTTCAATTAGAAAAATCTTTTGTGGCGACCTGAATTTTTAAAAACAGAATGTTCCGTGGACACAAGACCTTACCCAGGGCCAGCCCTGGGTTCTTATTTGAGTTCGCCAATTTGAAAATGTTTTCGCCAAATATATTTTAAATTTTTTTACAAAATAAAAGTAATGTTTTATGTTGAATATGAATGTATCATAGGGTTTTTTTCTAGTGAAATAATGAAATGCATAGATGACATATTCAAAATAAATTGTTTTTAAAAAGTTGTCTAGAAAATATTTTTAGTATCCCTTTTTCACACACTGGAGGTGATTTATAAACCATCTCTCTCTCTCTCTCTTATTCATTTAATTACTAGCAGTCTTGTGTTTCCATTACTGACCAGTTTTCGTGGATCGGTATCAAACTCTGGATTGGTCAAACCCATTTAAAAGAGTGGTATTTTAATATTACCAATAACTAAAAAAAATGAACAATTAACAAAATCATAAAATATAATAATAAAATAAATAAAAATATATAAAAGAAAGTCTTTCGCCAACATGGAACTCTTTTGCCAATTTTTTCACCTTTGGCAAACAGCAAAGCTACCCCTTCTCACCTGTCAAAAACAGTGTGTGATTTCGCCCACAAGCCGCATCTATGATGTTCATGCCACTCAAGCACTCTACCAAAGTTGGACAATCCATCCTCTCAGTATTCTCCAGACCTAGCTGGCCTTTGTCGTTGCGCCCTGCAAATGTTTTAAATAATTAAATTTAACACATTGATTGCCACCTATGAGTATAAGCCTACTCACAAACTGAGTGCACCAGTGTTTGCCTGTAAGTTAACACTTTGACTGCCACCTATGAGTATACGTGCAAAATAGTGCACCAGTGTTTGCATGTAAGAGTTAACACTTTGAATGCCACCTATGAGTATACTTGCAAACTGAGTGCACCAGTGTTTGCCTGTAAGAGTTAACACTTTGACTGCCACCTATGAGTATACTTGCAAAATAGTGCACCAGTGTTTGCCTGTAAGAGTTAACACTTTGAATGCCACCTATGAGTATACTTGCAAACTGATTGCACCAGTGTTTGCCTGTAAGAGTTAACACTTTGACTGCCACCTATGAGTATACTTGCAAACTGAGTGCACCAGTGTTTGCCTGTAAGAGTTAACACTTTGAATGCCACTGAGTGCACTGGATCCTGCCAGTACAAAATATCTCGTAGTAAAGTCAGTTACTTTACACAGGGCCCAATACTTTGACTAAAACACACGCCTATGCGAGTGAAATTTATTCATGGATATTTAAAATCTCAAAACAATGGCCTTATGGCATGCAGATTTTGTCAGCATCATGGCGTCACCGTATCATATAATGTTTAGTTGAAGAAGCAACCAGCAGCAGAAATTGTGAAAACAACCTTTAGAGTAAAACCAACAGATTGGTGTTTAAATTTGTTTACTTGTTTTATTATGTTTAAGTATCAATATCATTATCAATCATTTATGTTGAATGGATAGTATATTTTTTCATTTACTAGCCAGTTGGCGAGTAACTTTAATGCTCTGCTTTGCACCTCGTTACCACTGCTGGAAAGGGAGGTAACTCATCTGGCAAAATGATACAACATCAATGTAAATAATAATAATTAATGACTGATTTTTGTACCCAATAACTAATTTTTTATGCTGGGCTGTTGTTAAACAATGCAATTAATTAAAGGATGGCAAATGTGAAAAAAAAAATTCATTTAATGGCAGTAAACGTGTTATTTATTTAATGCCAGTCAAAAATAAACAATTTTAAAACAGAATAATTAAAAATGAAATTAAGTATGACTATTTTGGAATTTACCATTTTCAGTCACACAAAACAACAAATATTACTTCCTATGTGGGCTACCTAAAGCAAGTTTATGCTAAAAATACATTTATTTTTGAACCATCATATTTTTGGGATGGGTTTCAAGTCAAGTCATTTAAGAAAAGACTAGTCTTGCCAATTAGCAACACTGGATCTTTTACATGCACGATCCCACAAACTTGATCTTTATTATACCAGTTTAAAGAGCAGTGACTGGAATGAGAAACAGCTAAATGGATCCATCAAGAGTGTGGATCAAACGACCTAAGATACCACTTCCAGTGAGTTTTAAAGGTAATATGTCATATTTTCTGAATCATCAACTACAATACATCCCAGCAAATATGAATTTAAATATTTAAGATTAATTCTGTATTCTGTTTTCAGGAGTAACTAAGACAAGATCAATAATAATACCCCAAGTGTAAGCTTTTCCTTCAGTTGATATTGCGACACTATGACAAGCCACGCAGCTTGAGACAACGGTTCTCATCTTGATGTGTGTCGTAGATCCAATACGATGGGGAGCCCATAGATTCGGACCCCCTCGATTCTTCACTGTAAAAAATAAATAAATACAAAAATGGGTTTAGCATGAAAATATTTAAACTTCAGTACAAGGTGTCTACAGATTTAATCTTAGTTCTTCACTGTAGAAAGAAAAAGAAAAAAATATATACAAAAACAGGTTTTACTAAATAGTGATTTTTACTATCTAAATTCCATTGCTCGATTTAGTACTTTCTCCACTGTAAGTCATCTGAGCTTACTCATGAAATCTGGAAAATAACATAATAGAATTTTAAGTTCAAACTTAAAATAATAAAGAGAACTGTCCAAGTTCCATGCTTAAAAATAAAAAAGACACTTTTTAAGGATCAGTGAGAGATCCACGTATGGCTATATCGGTGTTGGAAAACATTTTACATAGAAAAATTCCCATAAAATGGTTGACAGAAACTTTAAGAAGTTTAACCAACCGGCCATCAAGGTGCCCTTTCTTTAACAAAGCCAGTACATCTGGGATCAAACTACTTTCAATATTAAAAAAAAAAAAAAGTAATGATGCACTCAACACATTTTTATTAATGGTTATATGAACGTCAGAAACACTTTTAATTAGAAAAATCACTAATGGCTACCTGACAGGGACTGACTCAGGTGGGTGCATTCACCACTAGGTTACTGATGTGCCTAGGATCAAACAAAGATTGACACACTTCAGGTGGGTGCTTACACCTACAACAAAAAAGTAATGAACAAAAATGACCTACTTCCTTTAGGGATTGCTTTTCGTCCAATGAGATCCCAGTTGGTGCCACCACAAAA
The DNA here is from genome assembly GCA_032361425.1 of Peltospira smaragdina. NCBI lineage: Eukaryota > Metazoa > Mollusca > Gastropoda > Neomphalida > Peltospiridae > Peltospira > Peltospira smaragdina. Next base: position 8,139 of record JAUTBW010080192.1, read on the forward strand.
CAGCAGCTCCCCTCCCAGCATGGAGCCTTCGAGCAACTGAAAAAAAAGTTCATCAATACAACAGACCATAAACTCAACTTCTAACCAGGGCATAATTAAAACAATTTCAACTCGGACAACTGAATTGAAATTTGTGCGGTTTTAGTGTTTGCACTAATTATTTTCTCCAGTGGTTCAGATACAAATGAAAATATTAACATGCAACAGTAATCAAACTAAAATATTATTTGGTCTGGTATGCCAAGATTTTCTGACACCTGCAATGCTACTGCTAGGTTCATTCTTTTATTCTTTTGTTTTTAAAAAATAGTGATGTTAGCCTAAATACGTCTTTTAGGATTTTCTGACGAATGAATAAATGAATGAAATGTTTATTTAAAAACACACTCAACATATTGCTGTATGGTTATATGGCGTTAGACATAGGGTTAAGAGATAGTTAGAGAAGAAACCTGCTGCCACCACATAGGCTACTCTTTCCAATCTGCAGCAAGGGGTCTTTTGTATACACCATTCCAGACTGGATAGCACATACCAAAGCCTTTGATACACCAGTCCTAGTGCACTGGTTGCAGCGGGAGTCTGACAATGATAACAGTTTTGCATAACTGGCAGATGAAAAACTAAATTATTTGTGCCAAATTTTATGCCCTGCTAACAGTTTACATTTGGTAACCTAATTAAAAGTTAACATAATGTTGAATATAAAATAGGAAACAGCTACACAAATTGCAAATATCTCGACACAATTCTAAATTATTTAATATTAATTAGTAGTAACACTGTTAGAGTTAGTGAAAAAGACAAGGTTACTGAGGCCTTACAAACTTGCTCAAGTGGAAGGTGGCATTGTGAGATGAACCTAGAACCTACCTGCTTTTTAAAACCACTCTACCGTCATGGCTAAGTTTAAAAACTGCAGCGTCTAGAATATGTTCATTATAAAATAATTTTAAAAATTCAAATATAGGGACAACTGTGTTTTTACTTTGTGGAGTGTTGCATCGAGAATCTATTATCCAATGCTTAGTATACACTATAAATATGTGTCAGGTGTGATAGGTTTATAAGTGTCAATGGTAATGCTAATAACAAATTATCAAACATAAAACGAATGAAAACTCATGCCTATGTTTTTGAAATGTTTACATGTAAAGTTTGACACATGTTCATATCAAGTGCAAAGTGCTACATAAAGCCATTTGAGAACTTAATATAACTGGATTACCTGATCTAAATGATTAAATAATAAAAATATTCCAGACACTGTAGCTTTAACATGCTATTTTGTTTTCTTCAATTTAAGTGAAGCCATTAACTAATAACTGTAAACAGAGGTGTAAGCACCCAACTGTGACCAGTTTAATTATTAATTTCTATCAGTGAACTAGTTTTTCTTTTATTTCAGAAATACATTTCCAAAGCAGATATAACCATTAACACATGTGTCTTGAGCCCATTGTTAAACAAATTTTCAATTGAAAAAAAAAATAAAAAAAAAATCATACCGTAAATAACTGGTAAGTGATACGACTCAGTTTATATAGAATTTTTGACCGCAAACGACTGAATTACCATTCCTGTCATTTGTTTCAAATTAGTTCTGTTTTACATGAATTAAATTAACCTACACACTTATCATATTTAAGTCTGAGTCGGTATTCAGTTTATTCTAATTTTTTGTAGACCTATTTCGCTCACAATGTCAACTTCGGGCGTTTCATTGTTCTCGTAATCAAATGTGCCTCCATTTCCTGTAGCTTCGAAATCTGACTCATCAGAATCTGGCTCGGCAGCCTTCTTCCTTTTCTTGGATTGTGATTTCGAGTCAGCACCTCCGTTTTTTCGTTTCGGAGGCATGGTTTATTGTTTTACTTGATCTAGTTGAAGATTCACAAGTATGCCGCCAACTCTCTCGATTGTCAACTGATTTTGTTTAATGGTACGCTTTAACATGAACAATAAAAGAAGTTGACTATCAGTGCATTTTGTTTTCATTATACCTTTCCAGTGTAGTGCTTAAAAAAAAAAAAATATTGTGCATTTCATACAGGTTCACTGAATATAATTCGTTCCCTTATAAATACAGGTCAGACATCGTATAAATATTATAGTTAATCGGGGTGGGGTGGCGGTGGGGCTATTTAAAAACCAGCAAAACCAACAACTTAAAAGTTACTGTATATTGCTGTAAAAAGACGATTTTTTTTAGTGAAAAAAAAAAGTGTTATAATAAATAATTAAATAAATAAATAATAATAATCAAGATATCTGGATGAGATAAAAAAAAAAAAAAAAAAAAAAAAAAAAAAAAAAAAAACAACCGCAAACAAACACAC
>JAUTBW010080303.1:0-10477 GCA_032361425.1 Peltospira smaragdina
CCCCCCAGGCTCCCCTCCTCTAACATCACTGCACACAAGTATTATTAAGGCCTTGATACGGATTATGCATGTTTATATTTGGATGTCTGTGAATATATACAGGTGTTTATGTGCATGTGTCGATGTGGTTTAAACAGTATTTATTTCTATTTATAATTTAGGAAAGTGACTGACCAACCAGCAAGCACCTAAATCAATGTTTCAACCAGCCTCAGTGGCATAGTGGTCTAAGCTGTTGGTCTCAAATATAAGGCTGGTAGGTGCTGGGTTCGTATCCCAGTACTGGCTCCCACCCAGAGTGAGTTTCTAACGACTCAGTAGGTAGGTGTAAGGCCACTACACCCTCTTCTTCCTCACTAACCTGTAACATCGTTACTACTAACCAGATTAGATCTGGATAGATGGCTACTGAGGTGTGTGGCCAAGACAGGTGTGCACTTTAACAACTTGCTCTGAATGTGCATGTAAAACAAGTTTACCCCTCCCCCTACTATGTGTATCCCTCCGGTCACTGGCAATGCCACAGACAGTACCTGCGAGCCCATGTCTGAAACTTGATAATATGTTGACACCTAAATACGTCCCCATGTCAATGTGTTGATCTGTGCATATAAAATTCTGTGTAAGACAACAATTTGTTTTTCAATATAAAACAAAAGTATAACTACTACAAAGTGCATTAATTTATTAGCAAAACAAATCGTCAATTTCACATATTAAGGCCAAGTTACTTTATAAATATATAATAATACTTCATGATATAATAATAATGATTTACAGATACAATGATAACACCAGTGTCTTGTTCCTAACATAGGTTTCTACAAGTTCTGGCCTGTCGACCAATCCCACCAGAAAATGGAATACATATTGTTTAAATCAACTCCAATGTCTTACTAATCTAAAGTCTGCAACACACTAGATTTATCAAAAGTTACTCTAAGACTTTTGCGTTAGCTCATGTGAAGGGATTTGAAAAAAAAAAAAAAAAAAAAAAAAAAAAAAAAAAAAAAAAAAAAAAAAAAAAAAAATTATGCCAGTGAATAGCAATCTCACTGACCCATAAAATAAGGTCTTCTAAAGCATGAATTTGGACAGGACTCCCATTTTTTAGGGGTTTTATCTTTAAATCCTTTTATGGTTTTAAGTTTGTAACTTGGACAGGACTCTATTTTTTTAAAATTTAGTTTTATCTTAAAATCCTATTATGGGACTCCCCAGAATTCAAAATAAAAGTCAAATGACCCCCACCACCCCAGTAGAGAGTCCCAGAGCCATAATCTGCTACAATGTACCGTAAGTGCTTTGACCATCATGAACAGTTAAGTATGTGTTTTAAATTGACTTAAAACTTAAAAACAATTACCATTGCTAAAATGTAGGCATCTTGGAAACTGTAGTTCAAGGAACTCATAACACTTACATCAGACGTAGACCAAATTCACTTACTTAAAACAGCAATGTTATACGAGTATATGTGTACATATTTAGGTATCTTTCTATGATGGTGCCCTAAATTCTAATTTCAATGAGTAAATTTTGTTTACATTTGACAGGAGAGAGTCATGTGTAAGTATCAGAAAGACTGTTGTATATGAGCTAGGCGGATGAGCAAAAGGTCTCAAATGAGACAGAAAAGTTTTATTTAATGACACATTTAACACATTTTTATTACAGTAATATGGCATCAGACATAGGTAAAGACATCTTGACATAAGTATAATTCTATCACATGATCGTAACCCTTTGCATTCAGGTGACAAAATAAAAAAAATTGATAAAAATTTAATTTTTTAAAGTTTGAACAATGCAGTTAATCTGCCGGAATTCAATAAGTTAGTTATGTACTTTATCTTTGACTCACAGTTCTATAATTGTATTTTCTTTCTCCTTTATGTGTGTCTTGCTACCCCTATATTTTTTTCTCTCTCTCTACTCTCTTCTCATCTCCCTCCCCTTTGGTCTACCCATCTTCTTATCCCCCCCCCCTTCTCAGTTCTGCTTTCTCCATTTTACTATCTGACTCTTTCTCTCCCTCTTCCTCCATCCCTCCTTATAACTCATTCCCCTCTAGTTTGCTCCTTCCCTCTCTCTCTCTGTCCCTCATAACTCTTTCTCCTCTATCTTATTCTTCCCCTCTCTCCACTCTTTCTTTCCCTCTCCCTCTGTCCCTCCTTATAAATCTTTGGCCCTTATCTATTTTACTCCTTCACTCTCTCATCTCTCACTCCACCCTGACTACCTCCCTTGTATCCTTTCACTCACTCCCCCATTAAAATATCTCTCCATCTTCTGTCCCCATCTAACCCAATCTCACCCCATCTATTCTCCTCGTTGAAACTTAAGATACAGTAAGCCTCACAAAACTTAAGATAGAGTGAGCCTCACAGAACTTAGGATAGAGAGTGCCTCACAAACCTTAAAGATACAACAAACCTCTCAAAATATACGATATAGTGAGCCTAAAAAACCTTGAGATATAGTGAGCTTCTCAAAATTTAAGATAGAGTGAGCCTATCAAAACTTAAGATACAGTGAGCCTCACAAGACTTAACATAGAGTGATCCTTACAAAACTTAAGATAGAGTGAGCCTCACAAAACTTAAGATACAATGAGCCTCACAAAACTTAAGATACAGTGAGCCTCTCAAAACTTAAGATACAGAGAACCTCACAAACCTTAAGTCATAGTGAGCCTCATAAATAAATTAGGATAGAGTGAACCTCTCAAAACATAAAATACAGTGAACCTCACTAAACTTAAGTATGCAGTTAAGCCTCTGAAAACTTAAGACACAGTGATCCTCACAAAACTTAAGCATGCAGTTGAGCCTCTGAAAACTTAAGACACAGTGATCCTCACTAAACTTAAGTATGCAGTTGAGTCTTTCAAAAGTTAAACATAAATTGAGAGAACAATAATTAGTATAATTAGAACAATCACTGCCAACACAATTCCTGCAATACAGAATTTCAACCGTCTTGCTTTTGTCTGATATTTATTGGCTCGTTTTAACTGAACGTTCGCGCCAGATATATTTTCTGTAGCACCAACCACGTTTGCTTCTATTGAGTCGATTGTCTCCCCTTGTTCGGCCACCAGAATATTCATGTCTCTGAACAGTTCGTTAACCTGTACTACGCTTTTCTCAAGGGAGAGAATGTCATTCTGTCGAGCCTCAATCTCGCGCAAAGATGTTTCTGCATTTGTCACCTCAGAAATGAAATTCTGTGTAAAAACGGCATACGAATCATTATCAAGAATATTATTTATTTCGCTTTCACTCATGTTACCATGGAAACCAGTAACAGCCAACTGTTTTTTTACTCTGTGCTTCATCTTTTCCATGTAGTTAGCTTGCCCTTTATAGAACCAGTTTGTCGCTTTCGCCAGTTCGGCTGTAAGACGATTGACCTGTTGGTCTTTAACTCGAGCCACTGCCGTTTCCGAACCGGCTTTCTGATTCTGAAGATTTTCGTCTTCTAACTTTCTCAACTCTCCTCTGACTTTCTGCAGACTGTTCTGAATATCCACAATGATTTTATCACACTGCGAAATCTGTTTCTTATCGCAGAACGGGTTATTCAAAATGTCGCACTGCAGCTTCACCATGGTCGCAGTTTTCTGCTCGATGGTTTTCAGAGATTTCTCGATGTCGCTCACTCTTGCTAACACCTTCTGAACATCCTCCTCACTATCAGAACTCTTTCCCTTCTTCTTCTTAGCCACACCCCCTGTATCCTTCTGCTTCATCTGCATCTCGGCCAGGCGATCTCGTACACCCGAGGCACACATTTTGTCTGTTATGTGTTTCTGTTATGTCTGTTAGGGTATCTATTATAATGTCTCAGTTACAGACTTTATTACAGTGTCTCTGCTACACAGTGATTTACAGTCACAGTGTCTTTCACAGTGTCACAGTGTACTACAATGTGTTTGTTACAGTAGACTGCAGTCTGTATTAGAGTGTATTACAGTCAGTGTGTCTTTCTACTACAATGTCTTTGTTACAGTAGACTGCAGTCTGTATTAGTATATTACAGTGTCTCTGTTACACAGTGTTTTACAGTCACAGTGTATTTCTACTACAATGTGTTTGTTACAGTGAACTGCAGTGTATACTAAATTGTATTACAGTCTGCTACACAGTGCTTTATAGTCACAATGTCTTTCACAGTGTCACAGTGTACTACAATGTGTTTGTTACAGTAGACTGCAGTCTGTATTAGAGTGTATTACAGTGTCTCTCTTACACAGTGTTTTACAATCACAGTGTTGTTCTACTACAATGTCTATGTTACAGTGGATTTCAGTGTGGATTGCAGTGACTATTACAGTGTATGACAGTGTCTATTACAGTTTTTTCTATTAGTGTCTCTATTATACTTTTTGATAGTGCTTTATTACTGTGTATCTATTGCTGTCTCAGTTAGTATCTATATTACACTGTCTTTACAGTCTCTATTAGTTTAAATATTACAGTATTCTATTACACTGTCTATTAGTGTCTTTACAGTGTTTCTATTACAGTGTTTCTGTGTCTATTAATTTATCTATTACAGCATCTCTGTTAATTTCTATTACACTGTCTATTAGTGTTTTAACATTGATAGCATTTATAAAAGTGTCTCTTGCTGACTCTTAACCTATTAACCATCCACCTGTATTTTAATAATGATATTGTATTTTACTTATTGTATTCCTCTCTAATTATCTACCATTCACGTTGGTCTATTTACTATATAATTTTGTTATAAGCCTGTCTTGTTCACTACACTTTATATCTGTATATGTATTTTTTTCACTTCCTATTCCATTCCAACTTCTTATTCCATTTCTTATTCTCTTTTCATTTCTTATTCCATTTCCATTTATTATCTTTCCATTTATTATTCTCTTTGCGTTTATTATTACATTCCCATTTATTATTATCACATATCTTTAGTATTGATTAATATGACTCTAGTATTTCTCTCTATTTTCCCCAACTGTCTTGCTCCTAGTCTACTGTTCTTTTCCTAGCTTGAACTTGCTCAGTAATTAATATTGCCTGATAACAGACGGTTGTGAATGTTTAATAATGACTATGTGAATGGAAATATTCTATAAAATATTTGCAACCCTTATGTGTATATCTAGTAGCTATTTATGGTCCACAGTTGTTTTGCTTGTAGTGTACTTTTGTTTTCCGAGCAGAAACTTGATATCACCATTGAATTAATAAAACATCACTGATAGGCACATATCCATATACACCAAATAAATTAATATAAAATTAATCGAAAGTGATGACAGATGTTTGTAATGTTTAGAAATAAGTAAACTGAAATATTCTAATAACACTGGTATGTATAATTGTTTATAACTAAAAGTTTACAAAGTCCACATTAAGCTAAATATTCAAGTACACTATTTCATTAAGCCGAAATTAGCCAATGACATGAGACTAACCCAGTCTTTTTACACTCTTTGTCACTTTTATAAATATCAATGAATCAATGCAAAATATTGTTTTAGAAACTTTGCTAAACTGAAACTGATGATATGTAAATTGTGTCAGATATTTTATATACTTACGTCAACACAAATTAATAGTAAAGCAGCATATGTCACCACAAAATCTAGATTCTGGTATTAGTTTTAGCTTTAGGTAAAGCCAACATCAATTTGTAAATGATGCCAGCTGTTTTGTTTCTGGCGTCAAAATAATAAAAAAATTATACAAATATAATTTTTTGTGAATATCTCTAAATATCTCACTAGGAAAATAATAAATGTTTTAATATTTGTTAACTTTTCTGAAAGTTGTTTTGGCTTTGCTAAACTAAAACCTGCAACGATTCATAAATGAAGTCAACTGAGTTATGCACTCAATATCACCACGGAATTATTCAAAGTTAACCGATATGCAGATATCTGAATACACTTTACAAGTGAATGTAAAATTATCTGGCACTAGTAAACTGAAACCAATAACAATTTGTAACTCGTTACTGATGTTTTAAACATTAATTAATATTTTGATGGGTCACTGAAGTAAAATCCATGCAAAACTGATGTTTGAATATCTGTCACATTCGAAATTTCAAGTATATCATGTGTGATCATCAATGAGTATTGACACTTTGTCATAAAAAAATAATAATTTGAGAATAGTGTATCGACATCTATTGGAACAAACACTTCATTCAATTATTTTGTAATTTAGGTAAACTATAACTGACAATTCACAAAACATAGGCATCTATGCACACTTCATTATAAAAAGTTAAATACTCCAATATCCAAGTATATGTGAGTGAACTTCTATAAATACTGACACTTCTTTAGACAAAAAAATTGAAGTCTAGTATATGAACATCTATGGGAACATTTGTTAGAAAAAAGTTATTTTCTCAGGTAAGCTATAACCATGACAATTTCCAAATAATGGACATCTATGCACACTCCACTATAAAAAGTAAAAATGTCTGGTGTTCGTTGCTAAGCTACAACTGATGATTCGTAAACAATTCCCGATCTTTTAAGCTCTCGAGAACACAATAAATAATTTTCTAAGTATCACTAAGAAAATAATATGTGTAGCACATTCAACGATTCACTTCTTTTTCCTCAGTAGCCTGTCTGCTGTTGATCAGTGTTTCACAATGTTATATTTCTGTAATTGATATCTGAGAAACACTGATACATACATTCACATAAGATTTACTATAAGAAGTATGGAGTATTTATCTGTTTGTATTATACTCCTGTTTGTAGTATACTCCTGTTTGTATTATACTCCTGTTTGTATTATACTCCTGTTTGTATTATACTCCTGTTTGTATTATACTCCTGTTTGAAATTAATTGTTGGTCAATGATTCATAACTGATATCAGCCTCTTCTTGTGTTGTTATATTTGGTATCAAACAGAAACACTGGTGCACACATTCACATAAAACTCATATCAAGAACTACAGTGCATTTGCCTTTCTATACTGTACCTCTGTTGAAAACTAGAGTTGATCAATGTTTAATAATTGTTAACAGTCTCTCTCGTGTGTTGGTATATTTGGTATCTGAACAGACAATCTGATTATACACATTTACATAAATGTCACCATATGAACTATGACACATTAATCCTTTTGTACTTTAGCTCTGTTTGAAACTAAAGTTGTCCAACGTTTAATAACTAGTATCAGTCTCTCCCTATGTTATATTTGATATCACACACAAAAACCCACTGGTGCACAAATTCATTTCAAGAAGAACAATGGATTTATCCTTTTGTAGTGTATCTGCATTTGAAACTAAAGTTGTTCAATGTTTAATAACTGTTAACAGTATCTTCCTATGTTATTATTTTTCATGTTATAACAGAAACACTGGTGCACACATTCACATAAAATTCAATAAAGAAATAATACTGTATTATCTTTTTGTACTGTAGGTCTATGTGAAACTAAAATTAACCAATGATTCATAACTATCAGGTGATTCCTGTGTTATTAGATTTGATGTCACAACTGAAATATCCTATTCAAATGTGTATTTATAAAAAATTAGCCAACAAAATGGATTTTATTAACCTTTCTCAAATGAAGTCAGATATTCAATTTACAGATTTGTTATAACAAAAACATCAAAATAATATGGACACATGAGCAAATACAAAGACTCCATTAAACAAAGCATGAATATTTTAACATCCTCAGGTAAAAAGATAAAGATGTTGATCATACACAAATGAAGTCTGATATTTCAAAGTTTATAAATTCAAACGGTGAAATATCCAAGTAACACATGTGAGTAGTTACGACAATCCACTATTCAGCATTTTGCACTACACAGTGAAATATTCCCAGCATCCTTTAGTCAAGAACATCACTGTAAAACCACAAAATGATCGATCAGTTGTTATGGACACCAGGTATTTCTATTTTCTTGCATCTCGTCACAGTAAGTCTTCATTACAAAGGTAAATTTGAGTTCATCAACAGTGGCATAAAATCCAAAAGTGAGGCAAACTGACAAACACATGGATCGTTCCATTCAACAAAGGTGGGATGTGAGGGTTTACTCACACACATCCCAGCAACAAAAAATCAATAAAACAACAGCTTTTACCTGTGGCTGAATAAATAAAGTCTGTTTCAGAAATCACCAGAGCACGACTAATCATCTCAGGCAAAGGCTGTGCATGTTATCCAATAATTTCATTAAAATGACATTTGGCTTTTTCTTTTGGACACTGCAGTGGTCAGTTTTGACAGCTCAGTGAGAAAGCTGATTTCAAGTGTGCTATAAATAGATACGTGTTGCAATGCAGTTATTGTTGTCACATGAGCCACATGTAAGCTCCAAACACCTGCTGTGATTCACTGACTGGCCTTCATGGGGTAGTAGTCTAAGCCAACAGTCTCAAAAAATAAGACTGGTAGGTGCTGGGTTCATATCCCACTACTGGCTCCCACTCAGAGCAAGTTTAAAAAGACTCAGTGGGTATGTGTAAGGCCACTACACCCATGTCACTAACCTCTAACAGGGCTCCTACTAAACATTAACCTCCTGTCCTGAACAGAAAGCTCAGGCACCTGAACTGTGTGGCCAAGACAGGTGTGCACTACAGCAGATTGCAGTCATGTGCATGTAAAACATGTTTACACATGTAATTCACATTGACTTTGTTCTTTTTTCAATTTGTTTTATGTGCACATTCAGAACAAGCTATTATATGCACACCTGTCCTGGCCACACACCTCTGGAGAGCCAAAGCTGTCTGTCCACGTCAGGAGGTTAATAGTTAACCCTGATAGAGGTTAGTGAGAAATGGCCTTACACCTACCCTCTGAGTCAATAAAAACTTACTGGTACCTGGATACGAACCCAGCACCTACCAGTCTTAATTTTTAGACCAACAACTGAGATGACTATAAATCAAGTGAGCTATAAATAGATGTGTGTGGCCATGCAGTTATTGTTGTCCCATGAACTACCTGTAAGCTCCAAGCACCTGCTGTGATTCACACTGGAAACTGATTCAGACATTTATAATTAGTTTTGTACTCATGTCACACCATATCACTCAGCAGTTACTTAGTGAACTGGGGTTGGTTACTGATTAATGTGAAAACTTACATAGTTTGTTTATACACACTGGATGGACTGCCACTGGCGTGGTCTAAGTCATTAGTCTGAAAATAAGGCTGGTAGGTGCTGGGTTCGTATCCCGGTACCGGATCCCACCCACAGCAAGTTTCTAATGAATCACTGGGTAGATGCTGGACAGGGTCTTTATTCTATAATCGTACAGTCCCATGAGCCATGTGTAAGCTGCAATTCACACAGCTAATTAATATATAATATATAAATAATGTTTTTGTTTTGTGTTTTGTTGTTGTTGCTGTTTTTAATGAGACACTCAAACACATTTTTATTAACGGTTATTTTGGCATCAGAAATGTTTTAATTAGAAGAAAAAGAAACACCTAGTGGCTACCTGACAGGGATAGATCTCAAACTGACCAGGTGTCAGATGGGTGCTCTTACTACTAGGCTATCAAGGCGCCCCACTGGTGATTGATTCAGTTATTTATAGTTAGTTCATCATATCACACCACTTATCAATTATGTACAGAATTGGGATCAATTACATGGTTTGTTTAAAAACACTGGCTGCACTTCCTTAGATCAGTGACAAAGATCAGTGACAAAGATATCCCCACCCCTCTTATCCATGGCCAGTGATCAAGAAACAGAGAGGGGGTGGGTGGGAGAGAGAGAGTGGACTGCCATTGGAGTGGTCTAAGCCTTCAATCTGAAAATAAGGCTGGTAGGTGCTGGGTTCGTATCTCGGTACTGGATCCCACCCAGAATGAGTTTTATAATGACACACCGCGTAGATACTGCACAGGGCCTTTATTCTATATTTGTACAGTCCCATGAGCTATATGTAAGCTGCAATTCACACAGCTAATTAATATATAATACATGTTTTTGTTTGTTTTGTTTTTGTTTTTTAATGACACACTGAAACACATTTTTATTACAGTTATATTACTTATTAGCATCAGAATTTTTTTTAATTAGAAAAAATCCTAGTAGCTATCTGACAGGGATAGATCTCAAACTGACCAAGTGTCAGGCAGGCATTATCACCACTAGGCTATCGAGATGCCCAAAATGGTGATTGATTCAATTTATTTATTAGTTATTTATAATTAGTTCTAAACTCATGTCATGCAACACCACTCAGGAGTTATGTACAGAACTGGGATCAATTACTAATTAATGTGATAACTTTCACGGTTTGTTTATAAACACTGGCTGGACTTCCTTAGAGCCTGAATGATCAGTGACAAAATTATCCACCACACCTCTCATCCATGGCCAGTGATCAACAGAGAGAGAGTGAGACAGAGAGATGGAGAGAGAGAGAGAGAGAGAGAGAGAGAGAGAGAGAGAGAGAGAGAGAGAGAGAGAGAGAGAGAGA
>JAUTBW010080414.1:0-10476 GCA_032361425.1 Peltospira smaragdina
GTCATGATCAGAGGTAATGCTAAGCTCAATTTTTAATTTTAATCATCTTGTTTCAGAGCACCACCAGACCAGACGTTTTTAACACAGGCGACAGTGTCTGACAGTTTCAGTAAACACCCTGTGATCCCAAACATCCCCTCATCGGGCACACAGGAGGAACAGCTGGCAGCTTGAAGAATGAAGAAGAAACCTGCACAGCTCCTGTGACTTTTAACTTGTAATTTATTCAAACTGTTTCTGTGATAGTGTAAAAAGTGAAGTCTGCTATTATATCTGGCCCTGTGCTTATAATGTTTAAAGTCTAGACTTTAATAAAGACCAGACTTTAATAATAACAATAAATAAATTTTTAATTATGCATTCAACCCAATTTTATTAATGTTTATATTGGCATCAGAAACAGAAAATCCCTAGTTGCCAGTAGTGGCTAAGCTTTAACATCATGGGAATGCCATTCCAGTAGCACTGCATTAAATCCTGGACTTTATTAAACTGTAGAATTTTAAAGTTTTATAGGCACAGGACCTGGTGTTGTTTATCCATCCATCAATATTATGTGCATGGAATTTGAATTATTTTATAAATAACTATTGCATGTGATGTCATTTGGTGTGAATTTTTAATCCTACACGGTTTGAAAAGGAAAAGGAAAAGAAGTATATTCTTACTGTTACCTATGATATCATCATCTAGTTGTTATAATTTTAATGGTAATAATAAGTTTATTTCAAAGATTTTTGTCTGTGTAATCATCATGTATAAATTTAGTTGAATAAAGAAAAAAATTGTCTGAGAAAAAAAAGTTCTACTTCAAGCTGTAGAACAGTTTAGTTCTGAAAGTTGTCAAAAAGAAAAAGAGTATTTACTAAAACTGAAACACAATTTAAACAACTACTCTTTCATATTTGTGTTGTGTTTATTTTAGCCTATATATGCAATTACATTCCAAGCTCACTGTCCTGACCATACTCTCCTTGTTATCATGGATGCCTGCTCAGGACAGTGGTTAGTTGTTGCAGTTAATAAAAGTTAAAAATGAATAGGCTACAATGGTGTAAAATGTGCTCTGACTACAGCCAGTAGTATTGAGATGTGAACCTAGTACCTATCAACCTTATCATTATTGACTTGGCCACTATACTGCTGAGGTAACGATGCTTGGCATCTGTTAGTTATTTAAATATTTGTCAGCAAACAGAGAAATCTTAATTATCTTGTCTTGAGATAGTGCATATAAAATAATCTTGCTGCTTATCAAAGGTTTCTTTTGTCTCTCTGACAGTGGTCCTTAACCTTATGTCTGACATCAAATAATCGTAGATAAAATGTGTCCAGTGCATCATTAAATAAAACAATATTTGTGGTGTGTGCTAGAAAATAAATGCCATTCAGATTAACAAAAATAATTTTGGAAATATTTATTACTAGAATGCATGTGTATGTAAATTTCAAATGCATAAAAATATTTTCTACTTTATTGTTTAAAAATTAGTAAATTGTTTTAACATCTTTTGTTTAATGTATAATATAGAAAGGTATTTTAAATAATGTTGTTGTACATAATATTTGTCAAAAGTTGTTATTTTTATTTTGAGTGGAATTGTTTCATAATATATTAATATTTTATATCATTCTTTAATTTGTTGTTTTTGAGTAGACCCCTGCCTTAACGACCAGACATTTTTTTATAAATATATGCAGTCTAGGAACAAAGACAACAATTAATTACTTTATTGAAGAGATTATTATCTGTATTTTCTAACACGATAGCACAGTTTATATTTTTAATGTAGCACTGTTATGATGTTGATATTATCGAACATTAAAAACTAAATGAAGTTATAAAATAAGACTTCTGAAAGGTAACTCAGTGTGGTGGCCTGTAGGCTGGTTACAACATAAATGCCTGTATTTTATTGTGAAAATGTAAACTTATAAGTCATTAATATTTTTATATATTAAATATTTGTATTTAGTTTTGTGAAATATTAGCATTTTCTATGGTCTGACAAAATTTGCTAATATGTACCAGTATGTTAACATTTTCAAATTTACAATTTCAACATGCAGGCTGTCATCACTTGATACCATGGCAACAATTCATGAAGCTGACTGACATAAATCTGTGCCAGTGCTTATAAACCTTAAAGTCTAGACTTTGATAATGTCTAAACCTTAATGTCATGGGAATGTCATTTGAATAGCATTAGTCATTACGTTAATGTCTGAACTGGTTTCATAAGCATGAGGCCTGGTGTTCCATTTCGTTTGAGTTTCGACTTGAGTTTCAACAAAGTTCAACACTTACAGATTATATATGAACAAAGCTTATTTATTTACTATTCCATCTTAGTTATCCACCATTCAAGATGATTAAATATGTTCTTTGATATTGCTTTTTCCACCTCTGTCACAAAGCAAGGTCTTGGTTAATGGGTGGAATAACAAAACCTAACAACCAGTGGGATGTAATCTAAACTGTATTCTACTTTCTGAAGATGAGAAAAAATACCCCCCCCAAAACACAGATAAAAACTACAGACAGACAACGTAACACAAAATTTAATCTGTTATTAAACATCAGGAATTCACTGGATATACACTGTAATGGCAGCTACCTCTATTTAGTTCCATTTAGTGAAATTAGTCTCATTTAGTGACAGAAATTCACATGCATTTAATTTATAAACATTAAATACCTGAATATAGTATTATGTGTAAAACAAAAACAAGATTGATAGTGGTTACCTCCCCTGTGATTTGTGACCCATGTGTGGACTGTGATTACATGAAAAGTCATAATTCACTACTGATAGCATTAACTGTTTGGTGTCTTCCTGCTGTAGAAATAAATTTTGGATTTCCTAAGTTTGTTGTTATTTCTTGGGCTTTATTAAACCTATGTAACCTGATTTTCCTAATTTGTTTAACCTTCAGCAATTTCTATATACACTACAGATATGTATACCGAAAGTAAATATTATCATCAGAGGGTTTTGTATCAGTACTGTCAGTACCATCTTATTTGTAGCCATCCTCATTGCACACATTTTAAATTTACATACATTTTGTTACTTTTCCTATACTAGTGGTTATTTAGCAGAAATTATATATACCATGGTGCACGCCAAATCACAAAACAAAATAAAAACCCCATTAAACCAATAAACAGACAATTGCAGATACAAAACTGAGCATTTGTTCACAAAAGAGCACGTGATTGTAAATAAACGTCTGACCAGTGGCTGGCAGTAAAAAATCCCAACCAATGATCATGACTGTGTAGATTTAAATTTACATGCAAAACATAATTTACACTTTTTTTTGGAATAAGACCTTTAAAAGACAAAGATGACAAACTTCTATGTGAAAATAATAATTTATTATTCCATACTGAAATATAATAAAATTACTGTTATGCTTTTATAAAATGACCACAGCAGTATTTACATATTTTATAATTAAAATGTTCAGTTAAAAGGGAAACTGTTAATATTAATGGTAAGTACTCTACAATCCTTAAATAAACCAACTAAAAATGGTTCAGTCACTAAAACTATGTATTAACAGTTGTCCATTTTCTTCATTCAAGTTTTAATATTGCACCATGTTATAGATTTGGATGCATATCTAAGCTGTGAAGCAAATCTCTGAACTGAACCACTTGTCATCTGTACGGCACTGTTTTCCATGAAACATCTCAATGTTTATTACACACCACACTTGAAATATGTACTTCACAACTGCAGTCATCCTCAATACCATGTACACCAATATGTAGACCTATAGAACATAAGTATAAATAATGTTCTTTATTCAAAAGGCAAATATAAATCATCTTTGTTTTAGGCATATCAAACATATTTTTAAGTACTATGTTTAAAACAAATTAAGAGAAAAAAAACTAGGTAGATCACTAAATGTGAAAATTTATCTTTGTTAATTTTGAAGCTAAATTATATGGACATAGATAACAATTGCAAATAGCTTAAATTGGTTTTACCAGATTCAGCTGGTTCTTTTAAGTATGATCTTTGCCCAATATAAGTCATGTTTAATTTTATTTGAACATAGACTATTAATGGAAAACCTGGGTTTTTTTTTCTGGGTTGTACATACAGCACTTAATCCTTCAGTCTTGTTTACGCCCACCGGATAGCTGAGTAGGAAAATGTGAACCTAGTATTACAAATCACAGCAGCTTCACTAGCAGGAAAGAAAAGCCTGACCCCACTGCCAGTCCCAACGTCAACATGAATGCCATAATCACTCCAGCAGCCTCTGCCTGATGCAATGACACACGTCTGAAAACAGAAAGGTTTACAATATACATGTAAGCTACACAACACACAATATTTCTTTGCAATAAATGAATGTTTAACTTTAAGAACACCCCAGCAAGAAACAATAGACTGGCTATTTAGTAAAGGACAATGATACGAATAGAACGAAAATTATAAAAGCAGTGCAATCGAATCGGCACAGTATTGTCACTGAAACCACTCACCCATGTGATTGTGAGTAAAATGGTGCTGTAGGAATTAAATTTTTGAAAAATACAAGTTGTATGATCAGCAGATTATAATTTTTATCTTGTATTAATTTATTTTAACTATAAACCGCCCCATTTCAAAATGTGTTTAGACATCATTTAACAGTTGCTTTGTTCTTAATGCTAAGTGTCAAAATGTTAAATAGCAAAAACATGTTAAATATTAATTAATACATAAAAAGCTGTTTTAACTCTATTTTTGGTCATTTAGAATTAAATCTTTTAAACCATACATATAATATTGTTATAAACAAACTACTTACTGTGGGGCATACATCATAACCCGTGTTCCAAGGTATCCATTTGTCAGTCCAAGTAGCAGTATGAAGATGATGGGCCAGGCGTCATGGTCAAAGACAACACTGAGGTGTCTGCGAGGAACTGCGTTACAGAACATGAGTAGTGGAATAAACGCCACCCTTACAATACACAGCAGCAGCATAACGACAGAATGTCGATCCCTTGGCTGAAAATAAAGTTAAATATACTTGTAATGGCATAGAACATATATGCTGCCTATAGCCACTGGCTGATTTGTATACAAAAACATTACAGAATTTAGCATTTGACTAAGATTATTTCAAATTAACATTTTAAGACGTATTTCTTGAAAATGCACTATATATTTGTAAAGTGGCTAAATGAGTTCTGCCTATCTGTAGTAGTATTTTTGATGATACATGTAATAATATATTTAATTTATCAACACACTCAACACATTTTAATCAAGTTATATCGGTGTCAGAAAATACATTAATCAGAAAAACTGCTGGTGGTTTATTGACAGGGATCAATCACAGATCAACTGTGTGTCAGGTGGGCACTCGCCACCAGGTGTTTATTTATTAAATGTTCTGAACAAAAGTAAAATCCACTGATTGCCAATATTCGCAATAACAGATTTTTAACTGCATGTTGGTTAATCAAAGACTTTATACTCATGCCTGAATGTTGAACTAAAATCTATGAGAATGAATAAAAAGACTGTCTTACCAATCTGATCCAAGATGTAGCAGTTCTTCCCACCCAATCTCCCAAGTTGAACAAGAGAAAACATATCACAGGGGTAAAATATTTATCTGAAAACAATGGTACAGAACTGAGGTGTATATCAAGGGCAGCATTCTTGAATCACAATTGGTTATAAGCATGGAAATTAAAATTGAAAATAATAGATTCAAATGATATTATAAACATTTATAACATTAATATGACAGTGTATTTAGATTATAAATATTTAATAATGAAGCCCAACTTTATTTTGTGATGGTAACCTCGTGACTAATTATGGTGAAGACAGGGTGAACATGCCAGACATGTACTACAATAGCTTGTTCAGAGATTGCACGTTAAAACATTTAGACAGACAGATAGAGAGAAGACGCAATAGTGGTCTTACAAGACCTACCCACTGAGCACTTAAGAACTGAATTTTGGTTAGAGCCAGTGTCAGATCAGAGTGTGAACTCATTACCTGCCAACCTTACAAGACTAACAGTTTAAACCACTGCATCATTAAGGCTGGTTATAAAAACATGCCTAACATCTTACCAACTCCACTGGCCTCAACGGCATACTGATCTAAGCAGTTGGTCTGAAAAATAAGGCTGGTAGGTGCTGGGTTTGATCCCAGTACATCCCTCCTCTTTCTCACTAACCCGTACCACTAACTACTAATCTCCAGTTCTCCAGGCTCTTAAGGTGTGTGGCCAAAACAGGCACGTACTATAAAGCTAGCTCTGAATGTAAAGCAAGTTTACACCCACCCCCTTCCCTTCACTTAACAATTCCTCCATTACATCTAGCAAGTCTTCACCTGTCCAGCGGTCTCCCTTGATGTAGGTCATGGATTTTATTGATGAACACACTGCTGGGTAACACGCTAGTGTGACTGCGAAAACAAGACACACACTAACACCCTGCTTCCAAATCTGAAACCAAACAGAAAGTTACTGAAAACCTAACAAACAAAACATGTGTAAATATATATAGTAAATGTATTAATTTAGATCATAAACTGCATTATGAGATCCAATTGAGATGTAGATCTTTGTTTTAGATTCAGTTGAAGCTTAATATACTATGTCTCTGGGGACATATTAATTGTTGAATATTAAAATATTTTTTTCATGAAGTAAGATGGTCTTCATTTTCACTTCTTTTTAACATTCAATAGGTGATCTTTTTTCTTTCTTTTTTTTCTCTTTTTTTTTTTTTTTTTTGCGGGGGTGTTTTTAAACATTCATTCATTCATTCATTCTGGTGAAACATAACAAGTGGGGGGAGTGGGCAGACAACTCTAGCTCAAGGGTTCTTTCAATTTAGCCAAGCTTTTTCTTTATTCTCCATTTCCACCCACACTTTTAAAATGAATTTAAAGGGTGGCAGTCCACATGTTAATACCTCCTACTCCTGTTCATAAATTTCACCTAAAGGTCAAGCTTAAATATTCATTTATACACCATGTCCTAAGTAAAATCAGCTCTCTTCCCCCAAACATGTTACTTTAAAGGCAAACCTCTTTTTCAGTGTTGCAAAACCAATGACTATTGTTTCTTCTTATAGAAAATTTTATTCAATTAGTTATAGGCTATTCAATTTTATTCAATTAGTTATAGTTATACCTTCTTAATAATTTCTCCATAAAATTCTCTATGTCTTTGCGGCACAATATGGGACTCATCATTATTAATACTTTTTACATCTGAAACTGAAAGCAACATTAGCAGTGAAAATACAGGTTATAGATATATTAATTATAAACAACATATAGATTGTGAAGACATTTAATACAAGCACCACTAATAATGTTTATCCCAATATTGTACAATAAATTTGGTGTTTAACTTAAATATAAATATCCATGTAATCTGAAAATGTAAACGAGTGTTTACTATTAAATTATATATTAATTATGAACTGTCTGATATACCAATTACAAATACAAAATGATTCCTGATTATGGTGAACATTTTACCAAAGAAAGCTAACTGTTTTACAAATGTATACTTTACAAAGTAATGTAATGTACATACCTACTTCTAACATATAATATTTTGAAAATGGCTGAAATGAAAACAATACAAAATTCAATATATTGAACTTAAACATTAAAAATGTATTTAATAATGTTCAACTTTATCATGAGACCTGGGTGTGTGTTTTTTTACTGAGAAATTAAAATGTTTTCAAAGATCCAAAGCTAGCTTCTACTTTAAAAAGACAAATTTCAAAATTAAAAATGTACAGAAATATTTGACATTTTAAACAATGTCTTTATTAATCAAATACATGCATAACTTTACAAGACAACTCACTTTGACTTACTGGTACATATTACACTTCTTCATTAAAATCATGTGAAACTCACTGACATAATATTAAATGTATTCATTAAAATCATCGACACATATTATATTTATTCATTAAAATCTGGTGAAAATGATTAACTTATATCTTGTATTTATTAATTGAAATCATGTAAAACTCACCAAATAATACAACAATATATAAGCAAGTAAACTGACAAAACTAATATCTTATATTTATTAATTGAAATCACGTAAGACTCACCAAATAATACAACAATATATAAGCAAGTAAACTGACGAAACTAATAACTGTGGCTGTTAAGAAATATCCAAATGCACTTTCAATGACAGTAGACCCTCCTGCTATAGACACAATACCAGCTAAGGCTGCAAATGTTCCTCCAATAGCCTGAAATAAAAATCTTCAATAACACACAAAAAGAAATCATATTAACTTTTATATCAGATAAACCTTTAAACTGCAATATTATTAATAGCAATATAGACATAAAACCTGCATATGCTCCGAATATGAGCTACTGTATGTGCTACTAGGCCCTAAACTCCTTTTTCTCTCAGCTGAAGGATCCAAGCCTGCTGAGTTTTACCCTTCTGATCTGTGTCTTTTGTGAAACCCAGAGGGTATGTTGGTCAAAGTGAATGGCTACAGGATATTAGTTTGATGTTTAAAGTTTTATTATAGGTTTAATATAACCAATATTAATACTATGTGTTGATTGGTGAGTAACATCTTGAGTTTACCTGTAGATGTTTTCATTCACAGCCCATCAGAGAGTGTATATTAGATACAATATAATGGCATGTAAACAAGTAGAACTAAGTTAAAGTCACTACGTGCACCATACCAACTGGAAATATTCTAGATATACAGACACTGATATCCTAAACAAGAAAACAAGCACAGTATATAACTCTTTGTCTTAGACAAGTACTTAACTGAAGGACACTGCTACAAAGGCAGTCAGCTAAGGAATATCCCTTTAACATTCTTAGGTATGAAAATATTAACATCCAAAATGTTAAAAGACTAACCTACAACTGGTTGTAAATTTTACATACCTGCCCCATCATACAAGCCTGTGTGTAAGAACTTGGAAAACAACAAGAAATTCCAAATATTGAACCTGTCAGGATTGCAGTTCCTCCTAAAACAAACATGTACTGGTATATTACAACCATTCTTTATCAAACAGATGGCATCACAATATCAACCTCTACCAAACATCCATTTAACTTTAAATAACCATTTTTATGACAAAATTATCTTGCATGAACTTCACTTTTAACAACAGTGACATATTAAAAAGATTGTTTTCCCTTAAAACTCTTCATATTGGATATGTTAATTTAATGTATCCCTCCTTTTTTTACTTCTTTTTTTTAAACACCTTTTTGCATCAATATCCATTATATACACTATACTATAGGACTCCAAAAAAAATCTCTGGTATTTTTCCATAGATTCCCTTATAGTTATACCCACAAATTAAGACTTTACCTATTTTTGCTGAATCAGATCAAAATTAAAGTTCTCAAGATTTTCCCTGTAGTGAATTATTAATTCTGTAAAACCATTTCCTGTCCTGGTCCTGTAGGTATCCTAAGATAACTAAGTGTGTTCCCAGAAAAGAGTGATTGAAACTTAAAAATAAAAACAAATATAAACAGCAACTGCATATTGTTACAAGAAATATTTTCAGTGAATTATTTACCATTTATCACAGCAGCAGATACAATGGTGATAATGAAAAATGTTTTCTGCCCTGCAAATAAAATTAATTACAATAAGGGAAGATAATTATAAAAAAAAATATATATAAAGAGTCATAATATGCCAATCACAGTAATTCAATTAGCTGTTATTATTTTCTGATTTATGGACTGTTGCCTAATTTGACGATTTTTTAAAATATATTGTTAATAACTGAAATATAGTGGTTATATAGGTGCTTATTTAAGGTAAATACAGACACATATCAAGTGGATATAATTAAATCAGGTATTTAACATAAAATAGTTGACACTAATCTAGCAAGTAATATACATTGTCAATTTTACCACATTTTAACACTGGTTACTATTACAACATATATAAGCACTACAGTACCTGAATCACACTTGTTAGCCTTCACCATCAAGGGATATTGTCAAACGCTAAATTCAGATTTTGCCATTTCGTTCAAGCAAGGTGGGTCTCCCCGATAAAGAGCATGTACTAAAACAGAGCGTTTGTATGTGACCTAGATAGTGGCAGTAGCATAATGAGTCTGGTGTGGAGTGTACTGTACCAGTTAGACATAACATGACTGCAGGTAATACTGTACCACATCACGTGACTGGCAGGTCAAAGTTGAAGGAGTACGGTCAAAATTATAAATTGATTGGTGGATACATGTCAGTTTGTTTATTTGTGTAAATAGCGTGGCATCCTCCCTGTCAGTTGGTCACCTTTTGTTAGTTGAACAATTATTACACCGGTGACACTTGGTAGTTGTTGACCCCAGGGGTGGCAGTTAAAAATGCACCGGGCATTTTGTGCGAACTGGACGGTTGCCACTGTAAACTTCCTGTAAGTTCATAAAATGCCATGTG
>JAUTBW010080525.1:0-10473 GCA_032361425.1 Peltospira smaragdina
AAATAACTTACTTCCCTCTGCAATTTCACCAAAGACACTGTTGATAACTTGGTAACACTCACGTACGTAGATTTAATTTGTCTAGTTACTGGTAGATATATAATAATATTGATTACTTCAATAACATCAGATATGGGAAGAGGTGTGTACAATTAGTCACCATAGATACAAATAAAACCAGAAACTAATTTTATCGTCATGGTAGCGCACAATTTTATTTCAGTATGATAAAATCCAATAATACAAAATGTCCAAATGCACTGTGCAATTTTAAATAAAATGGTTACACTTCCATGCGTCTAAATACGAGGTACATAAATTGGTCATTCCCTTCTTTACTCATGTCAATAACTAAATATAGTTTCACATTCTACAGGATCACTTGTAACTGGATACAAACTCACGTATTCACTGTATGACAAGCATGCAACACCAAATGCACAGTAAGGCTTTTTACAGTAAGACATTGGTATAAGATAAGAAAAACTTAAATACAATTTTTTATTACATTTTTTGACCTCCTAAAATTGTTTTAATAAAATAAATCATAATCACTCATGTTTCATAATTGGACAAGCTTCCAACATGTTAGAGAGGTATAAACAGTTTTGGCTGCCATGTATCAGATGCAACTTCTACAAAACAGCAGGCCAACTGAGTGGGTGCTTTTAAATTTGTTTCGTCATATCTGGGTCAGCTAGGCTTTGATGAAGACAACCCCTGATGTTTTAAATATTCTTCTAATAAAAGGACTTTGGGGGTCCTGACCTGTTCTTGGGTTCCTTAATTTTACCATCATAGCTCTTTCTTACTAGTTAAATATTTTACACTAAAATTAAAAGTAAATATAGAAAAGATTACTTTTTTCACGTATCTACGTTGGATTTTTTTTTATATGGTGTACCATACTAAACAATTTGGTGAGTGTTATCACAGAATATTCATGTTAGTGTTTTACACAAAATAAATAAAAAGTTGAACGATCAATAACCCATAACCATGGCTAAAAGCAAAAACAGTGATTTACTAGTATCTAAAATCATACAACAAAAGATTAATACACGCATAGTCAGACTTTAACTGCGATGCAAGTAAATCCAGAGGTTCAGTCAGTTACAGTATATCAATTCAATTACGCTGTAATTTAACTGAATGCAATTTTCGTTCGGTTCCTTGACTCTTCATATGACTAGTAATAGTATACAAAACCTCAATAACGAATGCTAGTGTAAATAACTACCTTGCCATTACACATTGCTGTTCTAACTACAATCAGTACTTTAAACTTGTCTCTATATATCACATTAATGATCTACACATCAGGTGTGTTTATTTTATTTTAAATTAATGATATTGTTAACCTATCAGCTTTTAGCATTAAACGATTCAGAACTACGTAGCTGTCTCTGAAATCTGTAGCGAAATCACATGATGTATAAAATGTTCCATGTAAATGTAATACATGTACTATTAATGATTCATGTATTTTGTATACCGATATCTTGTAAATCTTATATACTAACTCACAACTGTAATTGGACAGAACGCTGGACAGAATTACTTCTTGTTGATAGAAAATCTTAAAATGAAAAGGTGCTGCCAAATGTTTGTTCATCTCTATTCAATTATATAATATATGCATGCATGATCAATTTGCTTGGGACAGTAAACTATGCATATGTTATGATTTTCAAAACATATTTACCATTCTGTTAATGTTTGTTGAATGTAAATAATGCAAGATGATGACACATTAATATACAATTCATACAATGGTAAATGTAATAAATACAAGATATTGTACAAAATGAACTACAATGGCATGGAAATCATTTTGATGACCTTGTTTATATCAACATCTTAAAATATAATAATAAAGTCCCTATAATTTGCTTCTACATTTACATTATTATATTTCACTAGTCTTTGAAGCAAACCACATTCAAGTTAAATTAAAAGTCACGTGTATTGCAAGTCTGCTTGTACTTTTTCCTCTATTTCTCAGACAAATGCAATACAATCCTGACAGCATCGTCTGTCAGTGGTACTCAAAGCTCTGTATTATTATTTTTATTATTAATTTATTACTGGTTTCATTATTATTATTATACATTAAATTACAATACATTTTGATGCAAGTGTTTGACAGTTACATTCACCAGCCGATGGCCGTTCTTTGTGGCATGCTTCCTAGAGGTTTTAAGATTCAACATTTAGGCATAGTATGTTCTTTAACATTCCACTAACACATTTTATTCATGGTTATATCAAGGGTCAAAAAAAATGTATTAAGAAAAATCCCTATTGGCAAACTGAAGGGGATCAAACTCAGATTTAGGGAAGATATGTCATGTTGAATTCATGCCATTTCCACTTCTGTTCAGTGATTGAGGTTGCAGGGGCAAATATCCAGAAACTTGATGCTGAATGTTCGTATAATACTTCTGTTTTTAATGAAAATAATAATATACATAGCCAACCAAGTTTGAGGTCAAGGGATTTGTGTGATCCCTTTTGGAAAGGCAGATTATCGGCAGTGTAGGGAAGTTACTGATAGTATCCACTGATGCTGTAAAGTTTCTTTGTTTGTCTGAACAGCCGGTATATTGTGTTAGTAGTGTTAAGTAACGTTCAGAATATTAAAATATTATATTAAAACATACTTTAAAATAACTTATTATTATTAAATTCACCAAAACACCAAAAACATAATAAAAGTAGAGGTTTTCAATAACTGAACTAGCACACTGTCTATATGAAAGCTTCATCAGAAATTGGACCCCAGATGATGTCAGTGGAATACTAACATCCTGCATCACCATTTACTAATATCTAAATTCTGAGAGATTATCTACCTTCTGTGAAGCATTCTTTATTCGAGGAGAGTCTAAGTTAAATATATTTAACAATAGTCAGTTGAAAGTTCTTTTAATGTGCCAGTAAACATCACTGTTAAAGGTGGTGAATATATTTACGTGATGACACTGGCAATATTTCTTATGGTATAATTCTAGAGCAAATGAGTTTTTTAATATAAACGAATATCTACATGCTCGTCTATTTAAATGGACGGATACTGGATCTTTAAAAAATAATTTTAAATAAACAATATTTCTTCCATTTATGGATTATCTGAAACAAAAAGCATCAGTAAAACTGAGTTTCACCCTAAGACACTACTCAACAATTACATAATACTCAGATGGAAGTTATCAAATGCACTACATTATGGAGGATAAGTGGGGACTGCTAAGCAACACTTCTAACTGGTCATCTTTTTTTGTAACATGATGTAAAAATCTGTAACTGCAATTTCACCTTTTTTTTTGCCACATATTTTTGATAATTAAAACCTTGTTTTAGGTAATTGTTGAAAGTTTCTTCCATCGTGTTCAGCAGACATTATTTTACCATTAATTGAGAATGATACATATAATTTTTTTTAATAAAAACCAAACAAACAACAATGATCATTAAAAGAATAAAACTCAATGGACAACATATTTTATTTGAATATGTGTTATCAGCATTGCATTGCATTGCATTTTGGTAAGAGTATTGAAGCTATTTGGTCATGAATTAAAATCGTGTACAACATCTTTGGCTAAAACTCAATTTTTGTCCATACCTAGTGTCATTTAGTATTGGTGTACAATCCAATTCAATATTTATTTATTCATCTGCCACATATTTTACTATTTCCACACAAGGTAAGGGTAAACCTAAGTCAGGATCAGCAAGGAACATGGCATACAGATGGAATTTAATATTTCAACCAGAATAATATACAACAATTCAGTCTTGTGCTGTAGAACTGAGTACACATTCAAATGCACTACTAACTTAAAGTAATAACAAATGCATGTGTAACAATAACCCAGAACAAAATAACACACAGGTTATTGGTTGTTAGACAAAGGTAGTTTAAAGATAGACCAGCCAACAAAGAGAAAATAAATAACAATAAACTGTTAACAGAGTAGTTCTCCTGATTCAATGCCTTTTAGGCAAATGTTTAATTATCGCATTAAAAAGAGTTATTTGTATAAAGCAGGGAATAATGGTAAGTGGTGGGACTGGCAAACACAAGCACATGATCTCTGTCTAAACATATTCCTGCTGTTCAGTTATGTTGTTAGTATAACATAAGAGAAATATTTATAAATAATTTTAGGATGTTTCCTTTGTACACTATCAATGTTTGTGTGTGTGTTTTTTTATTAACAGTCACATCAGTGTCAGCAATATGATCATAAAAAAATCAAAACATGACAACCTAAAAAGAAACCCCAAAAAAAACAAACAAAAAAAACAGTAGCTCAGCAACAGGCATGCATCTCAAATCTAGCATTCATCTCAAATCTAGCATTCATCTCAAATCTAGCATTCATCTCAAATCTAGCATTCATCTCAAATCTAGCATGCACCAGGCAGGTGTTTGCATTACACTATTAAAATAAAGAGGCACTGAACAGAAGTAATTTGTCACTGCTATGATAACCGTTTTTATATTTTAAATCAAACAAAAATAATGCCTACCAACAATCACAGTACAGAAACAATTCTTGTAACATCTAAGAGTGGCTTGATTATTAGCAATGATCTTAAACTATTTAGGATTATAATTTTATGTTCATTTGATTTTTCTTTTCCTTTTAAAACCCAGGTAATCCATTAAATCACCAGTTTTAACTGAATCCAGTGTATGTGCATTTGTTACTATTAAAGAGGCATAATTATGTACTTGCAATGTACTTCAAAAAGGACACTTGTGTATTTGTGATATGCTGTGTTACTAAAGGTGCATAACTACATATGTAATAATTATGTCATTAAAGGGGAATAACCTAACAGAGATGGTGATGTGACAAATGGTATGTAGACTGGTACCAAACACTCCAGCAACTAGGCTGGCATTAGGAATATCATGCATGAAGTCGCATTAAAATGACTAACAACACCTAGATGACAATATCACATGCACATCAACATTTGTACACTTCATACAGAACACAGGGTAAATACAGCAAGCAGCCAACCATCTTATATGGCCTGTACAGCCAACCATCTTATACGGCCTGTACAGCCAACCATCTTATACGGCCTGTACAGCCAACCATCTTATACGGCCTGTACATCACTGAAACTGTCTGAGCCATCATATATCTGATATGCAACAGAAACTTTTTAAAAGTAATTTAAAAACAACAAAACTTGAAATACACATTTGATAAAAAATGTAATTAAGTTGTAGGATACACGTTGTTTGTGCTAATTAATGTACGGAAATAAAAGTGAAAAGTCATCTTGACCGTAATAAGTTACGTGGTGTGTGTTTTCCGGTCTGCTATTCATGAGCTATACGTTTCTTATCTCTAGATCCGACAATGCACTTTCACAACAATCTCTCTCCTGCCTCAGAACGAAGAAAGACAGACACAACACAAACACTGGCTGGCTGACTAGATAAACTACTGTTAACACACACACCATTTCATTACAAGACATTAACTACCGTAGCAGATAGGTGAAAGTAGTGTATCCAGTATTCATTCTAGGACACGCCATTGCACCATTGGCGCTATTTTTTCATGAATGGCCCAAAATAGATTATGTCAATGCGTCCCAACAGTGCACATAAATTCCCACAATATGCATAACTATTTACTTTAAAAAATGGTTACAGCTCCTATTTTTCCAGAATGGCCCACCAAAAATGTCCTCTGTGGGCCATATGGCCCCTTCAATTTTTATCCTAGAATGAACACTGCGTATCATTCATATGTACTCTGCAACTGCTCACACCACTTGTAGTTGTACACAACTATAAGGTATTTTAAAAAATGTGTTTAGTCTTTTAAAGTAGCATGATGTATGTGGGTTTCTGAATGAGCAGAATTAACAATTAACAACAATGCATAGTCACAGTATATACTAAAATGAACTTGTGTTTCATTACAACTGCAAATGTGAGTACGGTTTCTTTGATTTAACACCTCGATTCCTAATTTCTCATGAGCTGATGTTTTTTCTGTTATTTACCCCTCTTGCGATTTTGTGTATCTGAAATCGAGTGCATTTTTGAGATCGGTCAATTCATTTAGTGAATTATTAAAACATGGGACTAGTTTATAAACATATAAAACCATATACATGCACTTGCATGTAAACAGTAACTACAACTATAATATACAACTTAAATATTGTAATATTTACACACCGTTCTTTTGTTCTTTTTTTGAGAGAAGGGAATACTTGGTTTGACATATATAGGACTAATTACCCTCGTCAACAATAGCTAGATACTGTGTAAGAACTTTAATCATAAATGTTGGATAATTACATGGAATTTTGAAAACCAGCACCATAATTGTTTAAGTTTTTGAAGTGTTGTTCTTGTTTAAACGAGTCATACCCATACCGTATTAAATTTGTCTGACTTGGTTCAAACTATTTATAACCTGATAATAACAACATCGAGATTGGTCAACAGTCTTACCGTAGTTGTACAACTTAAGCTAGAGGTCAGGTGAGGTCAGTTTGAGATTGATCCCATCACTAACCTACTGAGTTTTATTAAAATATGTCTGATGCCAATATAAGAATAAAAAAAAAATTTTTTAATGCTGTGATATTTAATTAAATAAATATTGTTTTACTGTGTATAAATATATTAATATTTTGTTTGGTTACTGCTGCAACAAGAAATGAAATAGCAATTAAGATTTAAATGACTCTGAATTGTGCAGGGCTGTCAAAACTGTCTTGTAAATCACAACATAGTATTGATCAAAATGCTAACTGTACTGTGCATATTATTGTTTTGTTTGTTTTAACAAAAGTACTAACAGTAACAGTTGTGTTAAAGGACTTGATTCTAATGGCACAGTTAACAATAATGGTATAAGAGAGATATTTTCAATTGAGGTAATGTTCAGCATGGCTCATATTCACTGGTTAAATAAGTTGTTTAAAATCTGCTATAGGCATTTTCACAGCCAGGTAACTGAAGCCCAGTACGGGTAAATAGGTGCAATTTTAAGCAACATTCAGAAATCCATTCCTACAAACACACTATCAATCACGTTGCTTTTTTGTCACATAAAATGAGAACATAAATGAAATGCTATGATGACCAACCACTACTTTGTTAAGATTTCTATAAATATTATTTTAAAAATAGCTTGCTAATTAATATTTCTACAACTAGAAATAGTACACAATGGCAAGAGTAATGTTGTGTTTCATTCTCAGATGATGATGACAGATATGATGCAGGTATTTATCAATACCTTAATCAATATACACATTTGTTCTCTTATTGGCAGACACATTAAGGCAAACAAAACGATAATGGTAATTGCAGACCACAGTCAATAGGTCTGCTTGGCATCAGCCTACTTCACCTGTGGTTTTCTGACAAGCATTTCTGGACCAAGCAGGTAATCTTAAAACTCAAACACGGGGAATTGTGTCCACTAAGGAGAGCATTAATGGACTGACAAGAACCAGGAACTGTGTAACGTGGACATGGCCAGTGAAAGTGATGGTTATACAGGACAAAGTAAAAGCTTCTACAGAACAACTTCCGACATCTATCTCCTACTCCTAGTAACTGATGAGAAAATGATGAAGTGAGTGAAAATCAGAAACTGATGCCCAACAAAAATACATGTTAAGATGACTTATTTCTATCAATATATTTGTTAGGATAAAGCTACTTGCCCACTTACACGATGTAAGCTACGACATATCATGATTATCAATATCCACGGTTACCAGTATCGTGTGTCAGTTCTTATTAGGGTTTCATTAGCTTGCAATGTACTTGTACTGAGCTAATTACGTACTTGCAATACCTTGTGAGACATCGTAGATGTTCTATGATCGAAAAAAGTTTTGAACATGCCGAAAACCTTTGGAATGATTGTATGACGTGGCGTGGCCAGATCATGAAAGTGGGCAAGCGGCTTAAAAGTGCTAAGCTCTGACTCTCATGACTGCACTATTTCAGATAAAGATACAAGTAGCCTGTCACTGTCAGAGAACCACATGTGAAATGGGCTCGCTGTAGCATGTGACTGCCAAACGTGTGCTTCCACACACGGCTCCATTTGAGCACATCAGGTTATGGTGTATTGCACACAAATAAAATAAAGCATTTACAGCAGTGCAGTAACTACTTGAAGAGTATTCAACTCAAATCTTTATATTAGGACTGTAACTATGGAACCATAGGGGAATTTAATTATTTCAATTTCATTCCTTGGGTACATAAAATGTTTTCAAAAGAAACGAGAAAGATTTTAAATCATATTTCTTTCTTTCACGCTTTCCTGATTATATATAAGATTCAGAAAGGATATGGCCATGTGCTTATAAAACTTAAAAGTCTACATTTTAACAATGTCCACACTTTAATAGAATGCTTTTTGAATGGCATTCCCATGACGACAAAGTACTGACATTATTAAAGTCTAGACTTTAACTAATTAAGGTTATTGGTTTTATATCAAAGCTAAAACAATTTCAAACGATGACTGATACTGAATTCTTGGATTCTATCATTCTTTTCTAAGTACTACTTACTACAATGTCAATAAACATGAAAATTCATTGGCCATGCTTAAAATTTAATCTATTGTATAATTAATATGTAGGCCTAGCCCAAATATAAAAACCACTGATCATGGGCACTGGGCCACTATATCTCTGAAGCCCTGAGTATATGTTCATATTTTGCATTGACACAGAGACACAGATATATTTGAGAAATTACAAATAAAAAAATTGGCATAGAGAAATTAAACTCTTTTGTGTAATACTGGTACTAAAAAATATCTTAAAATTTCTAAGTTACTTTTATTTTTTTATACTTTTTATTTTATATAAGATGCTACATTGCTGTAAATACTATTTTGTGTGCTGGTTTATGTTTCTAAGATGATAAATGCAATTGCTGTTATTCTTTGACGTTTTGATTCTGTCGGTCATTCTCGTACTCTACAAAGTCATCCAAGAGACTTGGCCATGCCTCAGTGTCGTCATACGTGCTAAGATCATCGCCAACCTGTTCTATAAAGTTTAAAAACATATCCCACGTGTCTTTTGGAATGCCTCGTATAGTTGGGTGTTTTTCAATGAATTCTAACCAGTGGTCCAGCATGGGGGGTTCGTGCTGTGAAAAGACTAACTTCCACAGACTGACCGCCATGTCCACAGGCAAAGTCCTCTGTCCAGACTCGACGTCCAGCCCAAACTTGTACGTCCAGCGATACAGCTCCTTGAACGACTGTTTGTTCTGCACCTCGGCTAGAAGTTCAGGAAACTTTGCCTGGATAGCTTTAATGGAATCGCACTTGAGATTCTTACAACCATTTGTGAACTCCTCTTTGGTGAAGCGACACATCATTTCTGCTTCGAACTTCCACGCAAGCACCAGCACAATAAACTCCTCTGGGCGTACATCAAGGTCACTGCAGAATTTTTCAATCCCCTCAGCCAGCATAGCATTTTCCGTTGGGTCTTTGTACAGATCAAACAACATCAATGCCTTGGCTTCAGAAAAATCTTTGCCTATCAGCGACATCCTCTTGCTCTCGCCATTGCTCTTGCTCTTCGATATCGGTGGAAGCTTGGTGTACTGTGCGAACATCTTCTTGTCCGTGGGCGAGATGAGAGGCCTGCCGGCAGCGGCGTTGGTGTTGTTGTCCGAGCTCGATACCGGGTGTTTGGCGTCCTTTGAGTCGGAGGTGGAGAAACCCGTCGACGACCTCGAGTGGGAGGTGGGCAGGGCAGCTGGGCAGGAGGGTGACAGATTTGAACCAGGACGCCCTGGTGGCTCACAACATGACAGACACTTTCCCATTGGAGCACCAGGCCTCTCCACTTGTTAACATAAGCCTGCAACAACAACATCAAACATGTTAAGCACTTGACAGATGATGGAAACGATACTAAATTAGTCTAAAATGTCCCATCAACCCTGCATTATGCAGATACACGTATTGATTGTGATTATGGTTTTGTCGTTCTGATAATACTGTTAGTTAAGATATACGACTACGGTTTTAAGCCAGTGGCGATCAGGCGAGAGTCTCCTGCTGAATCTGGATGGTTGACAGATCTGGTGGTGACTGTATTGAGTACCACTTTGACTACTATTTGCTCACACCAGTACCAACTCTCAGCAATGTCTGTAAATTTGTATTTCACATTAAATGGCAATCAAGGTATATAATGGTATTGGTAAACATAGATCATCAAACAACTACACTGTTAAAGTGGCTATCATACCAAAATAATTTTCTGTTACCTTTTTACTTTTTCTTTTTTGATCAAATGTAAGTTGAAATTTAAAAGCTGAACCTTTTTTCATCTATACTACTACTATTATTACTACTACTACTACTACTACTACTACTACTACTACTACTACTACTACTACTACTACTAAATAATAATAATAATAAT
>JAUTBW010080635.1:0-10472 GCA_032361425.1 Peltospira smaragdina
TATATATATATATCGTGTTGTGTTAGATGTATATAACCTCTGGAACTGGCACATCCAAGTGTAATGGCCATTTCAGGGGCCTTATTCACAAAAAGGTGTAAATTTACGTTCGAAGCGTAGTATTAAGTCTACGTCTAACAATTGTATTGTATTGGTCCATGACGTCAAGACGTCACTTTCAGCCAGTGATCAGACATAACGTTACGTGTAAAGCGTAACTTTACACTCCTTTGTGCATAAGGCCCCAGTGTAACAATACGATAACTGCAACCTCACAAAAAATTTGTGCATGTGTACTAATAAATGTTTATTATACTAAAATATTATAAATATTATAAATAAATAAATAAATAAATAAATAAATAAATAAATAAATAAATAAATAAATAAATAAATAAATAAAATCCTAGTTACAGCCCTGAATAATTATATGAAGAAAAGAGCACAAAGTCTGGTTCATTAGTTAATTACTGTGCTTCTTTCACGAACACAGCTTTAACATAAATAAAGTAATCTTTTTTTTTTTTTTTTTTTTTTTAATTTTGTTGTTGTTCTTGTTGTTGATGATGTATACGCATATGGTATTTAACAAATGTAACTATTTGATGGAAACGGCTATTTAACAAATACATCCATTTGATGGATAGAGATATGGTATTTGATAAATACAGATATGGCATTTGATGAATACAGATAGGGCATTTAATGAATACAGATAGGGTATTTGATGAATACAAATGGTATCTGATGAAAACAGATTTGGTCTGCATAGATGGAGTGGGACATAGCTCAGTGGTAAGCGAGTTCGATCATGGTGCAGTGGGTTATCGGATCAACCCCACATGGTGGACCTGTTGGGCTATTTCTCGCTCTAGCCAGTGCTCCACGACTGGTGTATCCTATTTATGGGATGGTGCATATAAAATACCCCTTGCTGCTGATTGGAACTAGCAGCCTATGTGGCGGCAGTGGGTCTTCTTCCTATCAAAATAGTCCTTTACCATATGTCTGACGCCATATAACTGTAGACCAATGTGTTGAGTGCATCGTTAAATAAACATTTCTTTCCTTCTTCTATGTTGTTGTAACCTTTGTGGAATATTTGTATATAATTTTACTATCCATTTAAAACTATAATTTCACATACCAGATTACATGTCTACAACATTAAACTACACAACAAAATTATGCTCCTTTGTTTTCTTTATCTCTCCCTCTCCCCACCACCCCCAACCCTGAAAAACTACATACTGTGGGTGTTTTATTTTTATGTTTACTCCTGTGGTTTAGTTACAAATAATACATACTAATAGGCAATGGTAATCAAACTAAAATCTAATATATTTTTAGTAACCCCACCCCACCCTTACAAATTCCTGTCATAAATTAATTATTATTACATACGATTTATTAATTTGATTGATTTATTGAGTTATTTCTGCTGTATTACTGGGTTAATTACCTTCATTCGACACTGAGAAAAGTGTTGTTGTTTTGTTAGTTGTTAGTTGTTTTTTCATTAGTTACGTGTGTTTTTGTGTGTTTTTTGTGTGTGGTTGTTGTGTTTTTTGTTTTGTTTGTTTAAAAAAAAAAAAAAAAAGGGCAATATACTAGTTATTTTTGTAGCTATACACAAATCCCTATCATAAATACTAAAGTACTACATAACCATTTTGTAAATTAATGAATTGGTTAATTAATTTATTATGAATGTTGAGATAACCGTAAGTCTAGACTTGAATAAATTCCTTATTTTAACATATTGAAATGCCATTCAAATACGGTAGCATAATGTTGAACTTCAGGTGTCACTGGCTCAAATCAAATTACATTGGCCCTAATACTAACGTTTGTTAATAAAAGGAACAGAAGCAACGTACGAAGCTGTCAGAGCAGTATACCCAAAGAGTCTTGCCCCACCCATTTATTAATATGCAAAGAAAATATGGGGTCACATGGCATTTTATGAAGTTTAAAGTGGCAACCGTCCAGTTCGCACAAAATGTCAGGTGCATTTTTGACTGCCACCCCTGATGTCAACAACTACCAAGTGTAAAATGTTTATTTAACAATGCACCCAACACATTGGTGTACCGTTATATGGCATCAGGCATATGGTTAAGGACTATGTAGATAGTTAGAGATGAAACCCACCACCGCCACTTCATGGGCTAGGATTATTAGTAAGGAATATTTTTAATGCATTATTCCAAAGACAGGATAGAACATACCACAGCCTGTGATACACCACTTGTGGGGCATTGGCAGGAACAAGAAATAGCTCAACACGTCAAGTAAAATGACTACTGGCTGGTGCTCACTTCAATCAAGAGAAACAATCCTACACATTCTTAACTACTCATTTATCTTAATACAAATAAAATAACAATAATTTTATTGATCTTACTAAAAACAATGGCCACAGACTGGTTTAACAACATGAAATTTATTTATTTCAATACAACCAATAGGTATAGATTGCCTGGTTTAATAAAAATTAATATGCATTTTGTTTACCTCAATAAAAGCAATGGCTATAATTGGTTTAATAACATTAACTTTATTTATCTTAATAAAATCAGTGGGAATTGGCTGATTTAATAACATAATAATTGTATTTATCTTAATGAAAACAGTGGATATAGGCTGGTTTAATAACATTAATTTTATTTATTCAATAAAAACAATGGATATCATTTTATTTACTGTAATAAAACTGGACTCGCTTCATACCACTGAAATAGTCCAGTTTACATAAAAGACCAGTTTAGCCAGAGTTTAGTCAGAATTATGGTAACTGGGTGGGACTTTATAAATGGACCGGTTTAAACAGAGATCCGGATTACACAGAGTCCTGTTTAGATAGAGTCCACTAATATGAATTTTATTTACCTTAATGAAAACAATGGTCATAGGCTGTTTTAATAACATAAGAATTTCATTTAATTAAAGGTAAAATATATGGTCTATTGTTATTACGTTAGAATTTATAACGGTGAATACAGTCACAGTTGGTGCATAAAAGGCAGAACACTCTGCTTTGGATATTCACTATACTAGCTTATTCAAGTAAAAAATAAACACATTTCAAAATTGGGGCACTTTTACTGTTACAAATGCAGACTGTTACAAATATGGAATCTATTCCATTAAATAAAAGACACACACACACACACACACATTTTATTTGATTAAATAAAATATTTAAATATGTGTTATTTGATTAAATAAGATATTCTTAGATCAATTTCACACTTAAATAAAAGATTCAAATAATTATGTTTGATTTATTAAAATAGAAATCAATATACAGACCTCGTGCGACAAAGCGAAGTGAGCTAAAACTTCGCCTTTTCCACGCCCACTTCGCCTTGTGACCACCGCTATATGGATTTGATATATGTTTGATATACATGTACTTAAATAATAAAATAATTATGAGTTTTATTTATTAAAATACTCAAACTGCGAGTAAATATGGTTTGCCATAAAAAGAACAGTGTTACATGCATACTGTCACAGACTGGTAGGAGTGGGATGTGGTTCACAGGTGGAGTGTTTGCTCATTATGTGACTGGTTGTCAGATCAATCCCAGCTGGTGGAATCTTGGACCTATGATTTATTCCAAACAGTGCTCCACAATTGGTGTATTAAAGACTGCGATATGAGCTATCCTCTGCATGGAATGGTGCATACAAAAAATGCCCTGTTGCTAAAAGAAAAGAGCAGCCTAAGTGTTGAAAGTACATGTAGTTCTCACTTTGAGAAATGCTCTTCAACCATGTGTCAGATGCAGTACAACTGTAACTAAAAAGGGTTGAATGCATCGCTTAATAAAACACACCTCTCTCACTGTTACAGACCACAGACTTATGTAAAGACCAAACGAAATACCAGTATTACTTGAAAAGTATGACATTTTATTTGTCAATACAATTTACCGTATATAACCATCTACATGACCACCATGTTTCATTTACTAATGGTGTATTTAATCAATAATTCAATAATGCTGACAGTTCATAAATCAGAAAACAGCTGCTTTTAGAATGACTGTGGTGTGGCAACCTAAGTGCATACTTTCGTCCACTGTTGTTCAGTTAAAATATCTTCGATAATACACTAATAAGGTTTGTTACCTCAAATGAATAAAATATCTATTTATATCAAATATTTAGAGACCTGTAAATCTGTAACAGTACATTTCTAAATATATACATTTATAGTATAAATTCAAAGAAATAACATACTGTAAATCTGTGGCAGATATCTACATTTATAATCAATATCAGTTACTGCAGATTGACCAGCATATATACCCTAGAGCCCAAATCGTGCCTGTAAAACAATTCTCAGTTGTGCTAGGTGAAAATTCTGTTTACTTATCCAAGAAGAGCAATGACTTTCAGCAAAAATAATCCAGGTGAGCTTATTTTCAGTCCCTGAACATTTTACAAACAGCAGTCACTGCAATATACAGAGAAATAAAACCTCACTACATTTATAATTAATATACTAGTATAGATAAGTGTAGACCTCTAATTCTGTGACAGTATGCCTTTAAATATCTGAATTTATAACCAACATATAGAGAAATGAAGATATGTGACAGTATGCCTTTAAATATTTACAACTGAAGTTGATATATACACAAGTAAAGAGCTGTAAATCTGAGGGTACATCTTTAAATATCTACATTTCTAATCAATATAGAGAGAAATGAAAACTCTGATAGTACACCTTTAACATAATTTATTCAATCAGGAATAAATTGGTTTATTATAGTAACTACGATACTAATTGTTTTTTGAGATAGTACTATCAATGATTAAAAAACCAGTCTTTCTTCCAGATACTTGATTCCGCAAAGTCTGTCGATCTTTCTGGAAATTTGAAGAATGAGAAAGATGTCACTTCTTTGGCTTGGCAAATATTTTCTTTTTAACTTGTTTTGCATATCTTAATTGATATAAATTAACATTAATTATTGTTGAATAATATATTAATGCTAATTTTTTTATAGGTTTTAGTATAATCTGTGTCACAATGTTTTCTTAATGTGTTGATATTAGCGGATTTAAAAAATCTAAAAGAATTGAAATTTTAAACGCGTTTTCGAAATAAAAATTAAAACAGCTGTAGGAATTCTGTGGAGGACGGAAGTTAGGATAAATAAATAATTTTTTAAAAAACATTTGTTTGTTTTTATTATATTTTAGAAAATATAATTTTTTATTGGTCCATTAAATATATTTTAATTTTTTGTAGCGTCAACAAGCAAAGGGCCGCTACTCTGGTTAATGTAAACTCGGTTTCGTATTATGCTAAAAATAGTACTCATGTCAAATGTAAAATACGTTTTTAAAATACCAATGCCTTATTTTGTAGGCTAATTGTAACAAATTAATTTTGCATAAACTACCTTAGAATGATTAATTTATTAGAGCATGTGAATTTGCTATTTTAGAGTGCAAGAGATTTTAGAGAAAGTTATGAAATGCTTTTCACAAATATAATTAATTAATTACGTTATTAGCTTCATTCATTGGTGCACAAGTTAATGTTTATACTAAAGTGATAAAAATCACAGGTCCACAGGTTAATAAAGAAATATTAAAACTGGTTAGTAATGACTTGTACAGTGCTACAGATCAGAGGGGCCTAACAATTACTATAGGGTAAACCATAATGAAATGTTGTTTTTTAAAGTATTAAATTCAATGTTTTATGCTTTCATACACATTTAAAACCAAATGAAATAAACATTTAATGAGCATAAATGTACATTTAAAAATTTAAGTACTGATATTTAAATTTCTGAGAAGTTCACATTAGTGTTAAGAAAATCTACATGCATCAATATTTAGTGCACATTATAAATTTCAGAGAACTTGATCGTGCCTAAGGCAGAAATCAAGCTAGGCATTTATTGGTAACCTATCATCCAGGGAAACCACCAGAGCCCAGGCCAATTCCAGAAATCAATGTGTCTAACTCACCAGAATTGCTGTTGCCAGTGGTAAGTGTTCCACTTTTTGGCACCAGAGACGAACAATTTGGCTACATAAGTTCCAACAACATTTGCAGGTCTGACATACAAACTGAAATTGATAGACTTTTGAGAGCATCTGTAGTTGACAGCATTCGGGCAACATATGACAGAGGATATAATTTATTTATAGATTTCTGTACAAAAATTAAAGTAGAAACTTATTAGCCACCAACACTAGAACAGTCTCTGCAGTTTGTGGCATATATGTCCATTAAGGGATTTACATATTCTAGAGCAAAGTCCTATTTAGCAAGCTTATCATTCAAATGTAAAATTGCTGGCATTCATGGTTATACTCAACACTTCCTAGTAAGAAAATTGTTAGAGAAATTCTGTAGATCTAAACCAACCAAGGATACAAGGCTGCCAATTTCACTTCACCATTTGTAGAGACACGTATGAGACAAAATTATTCACAGCCACATACACATTGGATTTCTTTGGGTTTTTAAGTGTTGGGGAAATAACTGCATACAGGGTAACAAATGTACGCTATGCCTTAAACAGACATGATTTGGTAATAAACAATACAAAATTCAGCTCAACATGGTAAGGGCGTGACTATTGTAATCCCACAAAATAGAGGGGATAGATCTGTACTGCAGAGCACAAATGAACATGTAGCAGTATGCCCAACTAATGAAGGCCCATTCTGTTGTCACTTTGGAGGGAAATCTTTTGCCCATTACCAATTCACTGCAGTACTAAAGAAATCTCTGGAACAATTAGTTTTAAAATGATTAGTTCAAATCCCATTCATTTTGTATAGGAGCTGCTACATTGGCAGCTGTACAGGGTTTATCAGATGAGGAAATACAATTAGCAGGAAGATGGAAATCTTCTGCTTTTAAAACATATAAGAATTCCCTCTTTGCCAACATAATAAATTTGTGTCATTTCTCCCAAAAACAGTAAACTTGTAATAATTTTAGATATATACACCATTTAGTGTGTAGGACTGGTGAAAAGAATTCATTGGTGCCTGGCAGCAAC
This sequence comes from Peltospira smaragdina, assembly GCA_032361425.1. Lineage (NCBI taxonomy): Eukaryota > Metazoa > Mollusca > Gastropoda > Neomphalida > Peltospiridae > Peltospira > Peltospira smaragdina. The sequence continues at coordinate 7,047 of JAUTBW010080635.1, forward strand.
CAGAAGGCACCAACTTAGGCAGGGCTAGGCTGTGTACTGTCATTTGGGTGGAAGGCACTTCAACCATGCAGCTACTAATTTGTGGGTGGGTGGGTGGGTGGTGGGGACTTCGAAATAATACATCACGCCAAATGAGTCACTAGTAAGGGACATTTAATATATTGGCTACAGCAAGTTGGGATTGATCCTATGTAGCTCCCACACCTATTGTGGTGGCTGTGGCCTTCAGGAATGTCACACCAGGTACACTGTCCTTTGCCCATGTTGCATGTGTGCTACACTGGATCAATCTTTAACATATAAAAAATGTAGGGATGTATTGAGTAAATCAATAGCTTCATAGTAATAGTTAAACACATACTGCCATAGAACACTGACCCATTTAATGGCAAAAATTTATACATTTGATGCTTCATTTGTAGAGAAACAATAAGCGTAAACTATTTAAAATAATTTTGTAGAACAGTATTGCATTTATTTCTGCAAGATAATTAGTTTTCTCAAATTTGTCGTTGATAAATGGATATAATGACAGTGCATGAATGCAATACTGGTCTCAACATTTTTATTGAAGATATATTTTAACAATCTTAGAGAACAATGCTTTTAAAATTGCTAAAAAAATTAATATAAATTTGTATCACTATAAAAATGTACAATATATCTGACTTTATGCTTTTAAAGTCTATAAACAAGAATTATGATCTTCGGATCAGTCAAATGGAATTTTACTGATTCAGTCATGTTGAATAATGCACAACAAACTAATTATTTTGTCAACTGTTGGCACATCATCATTTCTGATATAAAAGCAGTCGACTGGTATAACTATCTTTTTATTTCAGTGTTTATTTTACAAATATTTATAGCATGTAAAAAAAAAAATTATTACCTGTTATAAAGTGATCTGAACAGACTTTAAAAACGATGCTGGCTTTGGTCTGGTTTCAAATCTGTACAGATTATCCTTGCAAGCCACAGTGTCCTCCTCTCGCTGGACAAATTTGCGGTCTGGCTTCCTTGATGTTTGATCACCTTTGGTATAGCATAATAATGTCTGGTCTTATCTCCACTACTGGAACGATTATGGCAACCCCAAACTACACACACATTAGCCATGACGGTAAAGTGCTTAACAATGGTAGGTGACAAAGATGGTCAAATCTATTATACCATTAAAAAAACAATTTTGCCCTACAACATGGCCGACATGGAATTGTAGGTAATCATGTGATGTCATAGAAAACCATGGATTAAATCACAAAAAAACATTATCAGTGTAATTGCTAACAACTTAGTCAATGTTATTAATCATGGGTTTAAATGTGGGGAGTTAAGTTTAACCATGTGCAGTGGTGTTATTGTTTTAACTTGGAAAGGTGGAGAACAAAAATTACTCTAAAACTGGCAACCAATATCAATAACTTTTAGTTATAAAATTACTATAAATGTTTTAGCAACAAGAGTAAGGGATATTTCCCCCAAAATAAAACATCCAAACCATAAATGTGGTATTAAAAGCAGATCAATATATGATGGAGCAGCACTGATAATTGATTTAACTGAGTATGTAAATAGTAATCATCTTCCTGGGCTAATAATTTCTTTCGATCAAACTAAAGTTTATAGGGTAGAATGGGATTTTCTCTTTAAAGTGTTGCATAAATTTAATTTTGAGCCTATTATAGTAAATATGAATAAAAACGTGTTATAATATTGAATCATGTGTAAAAAGTAAATGGGTATACATCTTTTTTCAATCTTTTTTGAGGAATTAGACAGGAGTGCCGATCAGCACACTTTTGTATATTTTAGTAGCAAAGACTTTGGCTGAAGCCGTTTGTATGGAATTGGAAATTAAAGGGATAATGTTACCAGATAGTTTAATTCTGATGACGGAAATGCCAATGTATCAGACTTTAAATCAGTTGAGAAACTTTTTATTAGAAATCTATAAACATGCATCTTGTTGTATTAATTCTCACTAATCTGGAGCAAATCAAACTTCATCTCTGTCACACTGCAATTTGCTCTGAAAACTTATGAGATCACTACACAATTCTGAGTCAATTAATGTTTTTTACCAATTAGCACCACAATTTTGCAAATAAAAATTTACATATCTACAAATGTACATATATACAAACAATAGCTCTGGGAACAATTGAAGATTATATCACGAACCACAACTTATTTACAAAAGAGATTCATTAGGTGGATGTCTCCTCCAGCCCAGGAGAGTTCTCTGCAGTAGAGTTGTCTCCCTCTGGCTCCTCCTCAGCGCCATGCACTGCATGCTCTGTGAGGTAGTAGTGCAGACCCGAGTCCTGGTACTCCGGCCATGTCAGCAGGTCCTGAAAAATATGTAGTGTATTTACAGTAGAATCAACTCAAAACAAACTACTATACATGGAATGAGAGAGAGAAATTATTTATTTAACGATGTACTTAAAACATTTTATTTATAGTTATATGGCATCAGACATATGGTTAAGGTACACTGTGATAGTCAGAAAGGAAACCATGTAATTATGGCCACAATATTTATGATTAATGATTGCAAGTGTTATTTTCATTGTTTTTTTGTTCTTTTAATTAATCAAACACAAATATAAATATTTTGTCTTTGTCAGTGTGTAGTTAAGTTGGATATTGTAAATGAAGTTTCAAGATTCAGTTTTAATTATTCATCTTTCAAAAACAAACTTATTGTAGCCTTTTTTATGTAAATGTTCTAAAAGATGGGGCAGATTTTTATCCTGAAATACCCTAGTTTTTTTTTGTTTTTGTTTTTTCTTTTTTTTTTTCTTTTTTTTTTTTTTAAATGACATCAAACCAACATATAATGAATGAATGGCCTATGCTATGTATAATGAGGACAAATCTTTACATTGTAGATCTGCAGGAACTGTTCTGGACTCGTTTCTCCAACCTCCTGTGCCATTGTGTGGCCAGTCAGAATCAGGTGAAGGCCACAGCCTGGCACCAGCTGTCTAGAAAAGATAGTAATTTCATTTAATGACATACTCAACACAATTTTAATATCAGATGTATGGAAAATTAAAGATGTACTGAACATAGTTCACACATGTTTACAGTTATACGAGCTATATGAAAACAGATAATGTTTACATTTAAAGACATACTAAAAAAAAGTTAATATTAGCTGTCTGAAAACTTAATGACATAAGCTACTGAACACATTTTATAGTTATATCAGCTGTCAAGAAATCTTACTCCATTTTTGGGATGAGGCGTGTTCTCTTCTTGTGGAAGAGCTGCCTGAGGAAGAGTGAGAACCTGAAGATCTCCATGGCTGGCAGCACGCGGTCCCAGTTTCTCTTCGGCGTCAGCTGCAGCAGGTACTTCTGGTCGTAGTTCAACACACGGTCGGCAATGACGAACTACAAACATATATTTTTGAAG
>JAUTBW010080746.1:0-10470 GCA_032361425.1 Peltospira smaragdina
CCCCCCCCCCCCCCCCGCCTCAATAACCTGGTGATGAGAGCAATCATGTTACATGCAATTGATGTGAGATCGATCACTATCAACCAATATATATATTTTTTAATTAAAATGTTTTCTGATGCCAATGAGTTCAGTGCTTCATTAATTAAAGATGTGTTTTTAAGCTGTGGTTAACACTGAGAGAAGAATGTAGCTCAGTGGTAGACCATCAGTTCTTGGTGCGGTGGTGGTGTTCATTCCATTCCCTCTGATGCACTTGTTGAATAACTCTCATTCCAGCCAATAACATTGTTCATTTAGAAGAGCCATTGATGCTACATTTAAAGAGTATAGTGTGGCAGCAGTAGAGTTTCTCTCTTGCCTGAATGGTTTTAGCAATGTGTTTGATGCCATATAATTGTAATTGATATTGTGTTCACTGAAACGAGGACACCGTTTACATGCTAGAGTGTAATTCATACAGTATTTCATCACAATTTGAAACATATTTCATAAACGGCTACCTAGCTATAAACCTTTTAATACTTCCTAATACATTTTTGATTACATTTATTAAAATCTTTTTTTAAAAGGCAGAATATACCCAACATGTCTTAAATGTCAAAACTGAAATTTGGAAGAGGCGGTATATTTTACCACACTGTTTTTATTTTTTCCAGGATGCATTCAGCTTACTGGCTTATTCTGACCCATGGTCCAGTCCGGTGGGCTACCAGCTTCAGCCAGTCCAAAGAGAGTCAGTCTGTGCGGCCTTAAATAGTGCTATTTTAGGTGAGACTCAGTTACTGCAGATCTTGTGTTATTTCATTCCTATTTCATTCCATTAATTTTGAGAAAACTAATTTGGTTGTCAAGGAGCCATGGGTATACATTTATAGTAAACTTTGTAACTGGGCATCTGAAATCAATCTTTGTCACTGATGTTTATAATCATTAATATAAATATTTTGAGTACATTGTTAAAATATGAACAGCTGGTGTAGTAAAGGCCAAGGTATGCATTATCCTCCTATGGTATGGCACATATAATGGGCGCATTGCTGCTAATTATAAAGGTTACCCCATGTGGCAGTAACAAGTTTTCCTTTCTCACTATCATAATGGTCCTGAACCATATGTTTAATGTCATACAACCATAGATAAAATGAGTTGAGTGTGTGGTTAAACCAGTTCTGTCTTAACTATCTCCTCCTTTTATTCTCTCTCTCTCTCTCTCTCTCTCTCTCTCTCTCTCTCTCTCTCTCTCTCTCTGTTACTCACTCAAGTCTTCTCTTCAGGACATTTTAAAATTAAACGTTACTTCAACTTGCTGCTGCTCTCTTTCAGAATCCAACGGTTTGCCTAAGCAGCCCCCACTGGAGGTTGCTATAGCCCACGCGACTCAGTGCATGAAGCTCATGTCAAAGGAATCCATCGGGACCTGCGCCTTCACCAGCGTGTCCGACTACCTACACTGACAAACAGACTTCTTAGACACCTATGCTAACTCTTCACTTGTTACTTCACACAGACAACTGTTGATACTGCATATATCTTGACGTAATGTGTGATTCAGGCAGTACTAGAAAGTGGCATGCAGTCAGACATGTTGCTTCATGGAGAGAACCAAATTTCAACGTATATACAACCTGGCATGAATCTGTTGAATGTTATACTACTTCAAGGAGAATTTCCATGCAGTCTGGCATAATTCTTCGTAATCAATATGTGAAGTTGGGAGATGGTACCAGAAGTCGGCACATGACATACCACTCATGGATATTGGCATGCACCTAACATAAGCATTATGAAGACATATCAGAAATTGGTATACATTCGAAATACTGCTTCATGACAAAAGTAGCAGGAATTGCCATATATCTGACAAATTGCTTCATGAAAATAATACCAGAAATTAACACGCATCTTAATGGAGACAGGATAATATATTGGTGTACAACATCTGCATTGTAGACCAAATTGAAATCACATGTATTGCAAAGAAAACTGGACGCCAACAAATGCAATTGGGAAAAGCTGGAGTTGAAAATAATGCATCAGAAAAAGAACACTTGTGTATGCATCATTTCTGGAAGCAAACATTTTGAAATTTGTAACAATACATATATAGTAATAACATAGTTCTGTTTAGCATTATTTGTGTTGGATAAATACATAGAAAACATTTTCATTTGCAACACCTGATATTTACAAATTATAAGCGAATCAGTACCAAAAAATAAGATTATTATTATATATATATTTTTTTTTATTACAGCTTTATTTTCATAATTTTTGTGATTGCTGTTGTAAATTAAAAAAGAAAGAAAAAATCTAAACCTGATATGTAACAGACCATTGTAGATACGACATATAGCCTGTAATGCATTGTTTTTAAATTAATTATCTGCAGTATAATTATTATTTTTAAATTGCAATACGTAGGGAGAGGCCTTAATATAAATAAATTATTTGTGGATCAGGCTTGCACAAATTAAAAATATTACCATTGCTGAAAAGAAAATTGTGTCAAAAAATGCATTGCCAAACTTATTTCGATTTGCATAACTTTTGTCTTTTTCTTTGGGGTGGGTAGGGAGTGGTTGACTTTTTTTATGGAAAAGAATTTAGTTTGAAATTTAATAAGACCATTATTACTTTGAAGTAAAAGTAAATGACTAAATATACATTTACATCTAACTTAATCCTAGTCCTTGTTTGCTTATTGCATGATTTTTTAGTAGCAGATTCAGGAAACCTAAGCAGGATGGGAGCGGGCAGTAATAAATGCTAAAGGTCATCAACATCATGGCTTCAGCGAAAGCCTAGTGGTTAAAGCACCTGCATCACACAGTTCACCTGAAGCACTATGGATTTTTTTATTAATGTTTTTCCAATGCCTATGTAATGGTTAGTAAAATGTGTTAAGTGTGTTTTGAAATAAATTATATATTACTAATGGCAGCAATTAATAACAGCTGATCTCAGTCTGTGTTTGCCTTGGTTTGTAGTTGTCCACTCGGATATGACCTCATTCACATCGTAAACATGTTGCTGTAAACCTTTTTGATAAGTTTGTATTTGCTTTGCATGTTTAGAGGGCAGCAGTGGATGTAAGTGTGTTGTTAAATCCAATTAGTTTTAAAACAAAGTTAATATTTGAGTATAATCTAGGTATGTTTTTATACCTTTTTTCATGCGATAAATTGAGAGGAAGCTTGTGAACAAAAAAACAAACAAAACAAAAAAAACGGGTGGGGGAATTCAATTGTGCAGTTTGTTTGTTTATATAATAATAATAATAATAATAATAATAATAATATAGTTTTTTTTTTAATGCATTTATTCTCTGTTTTTAAAAAACAACATAGTATTTAAACTTCTAATCTTTTATTTATTATTTAAAAAACAAAATGTTATTCACTATATTTAATCTATCACTATCAGTGACACTTTCATAAATTTCTTGTATCTAATTGTGCTTTAGAACACTTTAATAGCTTTAATGGTGAGATCAATAGGGAATTTTTAAATTAAAATGTTTCTGACACTAATATTACTGTTAATGTTTTTAATGAGTATCAATAATTATTTGAAAAATGTATACTTTAAAAAACCCAGAAATTATTTTTTGCTAAAGTATTTAGTTTTAAATTATATTCAGCGGTATTACATTCACGATAAACTACCTCCAATTTCAAAGCATGTTCACATTAGGATTATTTTAAATCTGTGGACCATGAATAGTGATTTGATTAGCAGGTGCATGCACCATCTCTGTTCCCCCCACCCCCCACCTTTGTTGGGCTTAAATAATTGCCTAAATCCCAAACGTGTTGTACTTAAAAAATCGTCAGTACTACTATAACTTCACATAAATTTATCGACAACTATAAGGGGAATGTCATATTTTTAACCAACAATAATTGTTAAGGGAAATTCATAAATACAAATAAAAACTTAACCAATCTGGCATTAGAGCATTATGCTTAAACAATTTACAGAAAACTACTTTAAGTTTGATGATGTCAGCATTTTGATTATGCAAGATGAATTTTGGACCTGCTGGTAAAATCAGTAGGTTGCTTGCTTTATGAGCATTGCTGTTTGTGGGATGTGAAATTGTTTTATATCATTAACATGACAACTTCAATCATTTCAACTTGAAATTTTTAATTGGATGACACATTGTATTATCCATAAAGCTGTTTATGCTTTTAAACTCTGGTTTTCATGCCTGAAAATATTTCTGTCATTGATAAATCTATATAATAATTATTAAAAAAACAGGGTGTTCATTTGGTTGTCAATTGCATGGCTACAAGAAAATATGTTGTTCACGTATAACATGAAACAAAATGTTTTATGAGGTCATATTTGAAAGTGATACAGTGGATTTGGTGGTGGATCCAAAATATAATTGGGGGAGGGAGAGTGGAAATAATATGCTGAAGGTGACCAGTGTCAGTAATATAAGTTATAAAATACAGGGTGGTTCCTGTGCTAATCCACCGTGGGTGTCTATAGTATCCTTAAATTTATTTTTCAGTATTTTTGTCAGCATCAACCATGTCTTTTAAGCATACCGACATATATAAGTGTATGTTCAAAATTACTGTTGAGTATTTATCTTTTTTCTTCTTTATAAATTGAGGTATAAAAATAAGAATATATACATGTGTGTGTGTGCCAGTATTTATAAATGTTGAAGCACCTTTTGTTTGATTCCTTCATTTTGTTTTGTGATAGGGTGTTGGTAAACAGCCATTAATATATTGTTCTTACGTAAAAATGCTAATAATTAAGCTCTAAAGAAGAATTTTTCTGATATAATTGTCTTAAGTGTTTGCAAAATGTTTTATCCCCTGCAGGCATAAAATTAGTGTGTGCTATCCTATCTAGTATAGTGAATATAAAAGATCCTTGTCACTAATGGAAAATTGTAGCCCGTGGTAGCAGCTGGTTTTCTTTCTAACTACCATATAAACATAAATAAAATTGTTGAATGTGTAAAAACAAAAACTTTTTATAGTATAGTGAGTGTATTAAAACAAAGTAGTTTTTACACTGGCATTAACGAAAAGTGAAGGAACCTGGCATCTGTACTGTTACTGGACATAATTCCACTTTCATAAAATAGACAACATGTTTTAATTCTCAGGTTGCAAGATGGATTATTATTCTCTTATGTATGCATGCATTTTTTTCCCGGTACAACAACTACAATTGTGTATTGAATTCTACTGCTAAACTATGCAATTTTATACAATTTGGAAGACATTTTTCTATCTCTATTCCTGACTGTACAAAGCACTTCACCTGATAATACCTATTCTGCAGCATTTAACTGAAGTCAAATGATGCTTTATCATGGTGTGTCTCATAGAAGGATTGAACTGTGAAACAGAATTTGTTCATGCATCATGTATATCATCATGTGACAGTTACCATTCACAGGATTTGTTTTCTAAGAATAATCTGATGGATATTTTCTTGTACATATCAGTTTCTGAATGTATATCTTTGGAAATGATTCAGTCTAATACCCAATAGCCTATGATGTCATTAAATACTTGAGCAAGGAAAGGATATAATGTTTGTATTTAGCAACCATGAAAAACTTGCATAACAATACAATTTGCTAGTTTCACAGTACACAAAAGTTATCTGGTTTTAAAGTATGCTATATTGATTTTGAAATAGAAATATAAGCTTTAACAGTTGACTAAATTTACTGGTAGAAAATGGTAATGACAGAACCAGAAACATAATCTACACCTTAACATTTGTACTTGTAACAAACTATTTTTCGCTTGAAATAGTAAAATTAGTTTTATTGTATTATCTAAAGCTGTTTACCATTGGATTTGGTAAAATTATCTATTTATTCTGAATTTCTGTTTAACGTAAACTAGAATTTTTGTCTTGCTGGTAAAATCAGTAGGTTGCTTGCTTTAAGGCCATTGCTGTTTGTTGGGATGTGAAATTGTTATAAATCATTAACATAACAGCTTTGATCATTTCAACTTGAAATTTTTAATTGGCAACACATTTGTATTATCCATACAGCCGTTTACGCTTTTAAAGTTAGAAATTGGCTGACCTGTTGCATTATCCATACAACTCTTTACAGTCGACTGACATGCATTATTATTAGCACAGCCATGTATATTCAGATTTTTATTAAAAAATTGGGTTTGTGGTTTCTGGTGAAATGTTACATTTGAAATATTCTGTACATTTGGACTGAAATAGGCTATGTAATTTTGTTCACACAATTGTCTGTATTTGGACTTTATGGTATTGGTAATTGTATACTTCATGTATTACCTACAAGATATGAGTTGGACTGTGGTATTGGCCGACAAGGATTAATATCTTGTATATATTTGGACTGAAATCATCTGAAATGGATTATCATAATTTTTTACCATAAGAAGGAATTTTGCTATGTACCATTATCCATACAGGTATTTGTTAGATTTCATGAATATATTTAGTACAGAAATCCACAGATATTTCTGTTGGACTGAAACTGGCTTACATGGATTACCATTATTATAATATTTATATTTGAACTGAAATTGTCTGACATGTACTATTATCCACACAATATTTACATTTATATTTCATGAATTTTGATTATTAGTACAGTTATCCGCAGTTATTAGCATGCATTAGTACAGTTATCCGCAGATGTTTGTGTGGGACTAAAATTGACTGATATGTACTATTATCCACACAGATATTAAAATTTGACCTTCATGGAGTTTGTTCATATATAATTTCCACACATTAAAATGTGGCCTACGTGGTGTTGACTGAAATATATGTGAAAAGTAGGCATTATGTTAGTGGATTGATTATACCTAGATTTTGTTCATTGTTGCTTGCATGTGACTTTACAATCTGAGGTAGGAGAGGAACATTGCTCAACAATGCAGTGGACCACCTGCTGGACTCGACAATCTATTTGAAAGAGCCTTTACTGCATGGAAAGAGTAGCCTCTGTGACAACGTTGTGTTTCCGGTTTGCTTTTTCATATTTGAATGGTAATTAATCATGTGTTCAGCACCATGAAACATAACATAGTTACTCAAGTAACTAGGTTATTACTGGGTTGTGTTTGTCATTGTTTCATACATGTCACTTCGACCCAGCCAGAGTCGAGTGGAACAAAGACACATTCACTGGCTATCCTCTGTTACTGTTTGAGGTTTGCCCTGATCCACTTGAAATACTGGGTCAACATCACCTAATAGTAACAAAATGACATGGACAGCCAAAGTAACTGACAAAGTAATGTTTCACCTACAACTGTCAGTGGTCACATGATTTATCTTACTAGAACAGAAACTTGTAGCCACAGTCCGATTAAATCAGGAACATACGTAGTTTATCACCTCTTATCTGTCATTGAATACACAAAGCTGGATCAGATCTACGCTAATTACAATTTATTGGCTATGTAAAACCTTTATGTTATGACCAGTATAAAATTGTCACCAGTGGCATTCAAGAATCTCTGAAATGTTGGCTGCATCTCTACCTTTGATCCAGCCAAGTTAATATTAGGAAAGCTGCTACCTTCAGCAATTTACATTACATTTATTCAAATGCAATTGTAGAATAATTCTGGGATGATTTATGTAGTTTAATTTAAAGTTTTGGATAAAATATTGTCAGAAGTGGGATTATTTTTGTAGGATACTGGTAAATGCATCAATAAATTGTACTCTCCATACTACTGAATATATGTTTAGGTAATGTGGATAACTATTTCCTAAAATAACCGAAAGTATAGCAACACAGAGATGTGAGGAGACTAGGAGAGAATGATGACACAAACTGCTTTTGGGAAGATTTAGATGATTGATTCACAGATTGTCTGAATAAATATAATTCTGTCCATTTGTAAATCTAGCTAATATTATCTTCTTTTTTAAATAGGTCTTAATAGATGGAAATACAATAACCTCATTTTAACTGCAGGTCAGCTTTAGTGAAAAATGCAGATGCATTTTGTATGGTCATGATATGATGAACTTTTGATAAAATGTGAACTTCTAATATATTTGTTGCATATTGTCAGGGTTTTTTCTTTTTTGTTGTGCTGAATCTATAGGTAGAAATGTTATTTTTTTGTTTTGTTTATCAATTATATACAAATATGTATGGAAAATGAATATTATATATTCACACAGATACAGAAGTGGATCAGTTCACATGTATGTTGGGAAATAAATGTTTTAATAGAATAATGTGAATAAATGAAAATAATAAAGTATTTGTCATTAAAGCTGGATTTTCAACTGAAGTTGAAGCTGAGCCATGAAAAACGGGAAGTATTGGATCATTGTTATGTAACCTAGATTTCCCCTGAGATTCAAGTACATCAGTGTGGATCATTGTTATGTAACCTAGATTTCCCCTGAGATTCAAGTACATCAGTGTATCCAGAATTCTATGGACATTGAAACGGCTTCATGCATTCTGGCAACTTCATGGTGGTGCCTTCACAAAGATGAGCAAATATTCATGGAAAGTTGTACAATTATTTCAGACTTGCAATTTATAACAACAGCTACAAAGATGTTTTTTTTCTTTCTTGCCACTTATTTAACGACAGAATTGTTTTAATAGCACACTTAGCATTTACTTCTGTATGATAATTGATATTGTTTAATTATTTTATTGTACAAGAAAGTAAATTTAATGCTGCAGTGCCAGGGACTAGATTTTGTAAGAGAAGTATAACCCATTATACATCACCACTCCCCAATCCCTCTTCATGTCATAGAAATTTCCACTTCACACTTTGATTTTTGTTTAACAATTGTCAAATGTTAACACACACATATATATTTTAGGATTTAAAAAAGTAAGAATTAAAATCAGACAGCACCATTTTGCAGTTCTCGCGTTTATTAGGTTTTCCTTTGGGTTTCAAAACAAACAGGTAAACACAGAAATTATATATTATCAGTGGCTAATCCAGAACATTTATTGAGTGGTGGGAAAGTGTAATAATGACATCAAAGGTCACCCACTTTAAATAATCTTACATTTTAAATACGGTAGCAAAAATTACCCCCACCCTACCCCTTAGATTTGCCACTTTGTCTATTTTTATTTTATATATTTTTGGTTTGGTTTTATTCAATATGTTTGCCTACCAGTTAGTAACATCAACATGGTCATTTTGCAGTTAACATGTCTCACAATTTCTGCTTTGATTTGTACGTGAGGTTGAAAGTTAAATAAATTTCATGCAACTGGTTGTTTCTATTTATGGAAAGATGTATTACATTTGTATTTAATGTATATATTATTTCTTTTTTAATAAAATTGTTCAACTTGGAAAAAGTCAATGAATTGCAGAATACTATGTGGCGAATGTGTGATATGTAATAAAATATGTTGCTACATATTTGTTCATGCGTTTCTTATTTATTATACTGGTCCAGTAAAGTTAAAAATTATCCACTCCAATGTATGTTTGAGCCGATGGTGATAAAGTCTTGGTACATGTATATTAAAGGTAGTCTGGCTTAAATCATAGAAATTCAAATTCCAAGTTATCTCACTTTATCATTCAAGCTTTAAATGAGCAAACCCATTATTGTGAAGCTCAATACGTAGATATGGCACACCAGGAATGACTGATCTACTGACACATCCTGCCAGTGATTAGACACACTATCACTGGCTATGTCCCTCTCCTGGCGCAAATCCTGTAAAAATCAGGTTCTAGTCTGGTAAATATTTAATGACCGACAACACATTTTATATCCAGTCATTTGGCTAAGTACTATTTTGTCAAAGGTTAGTACTGTTGTCACATGGGTTTTCTTTCCAAATTAGCAGCAAGGGATCTTTTAGATACGCACCATCCCAGACAAACCATGGCCTTTGATCCACTATTTGTGGAACACTGGTTGGAACCAAAAATAGTTCATGGGTCCACCATTCGATATTGATCCAAAGAGCAACTGCACCATAAGTTGACACTTCGCTATTGAGCTATGTCCTGCTCCCTAACAAGTTGTGTTGCTGAGGCTACTAAATGGCACAAACCAAAACAAATAATTATATTGACAGTATTTACACACTTCAAACAATAAAAGCCATTATCAGAAAACATTTAAAAATAGAAACAAAACCGTATTAAAGATTTACATATGATATATACACTGAAATACAACACGTATGTATACACATAAACAATTAGGGTAGAAAATAAAAACAAGTCCAAGGACTTGAATGTGCGTAAAGTTGCTGCTGAAATTCTTTAACCTCTCTTACAGGTGGTATTTACAATTTCCTGCTAGCACTACACTAATTATATTAATTTCAGGCACATTTTAAATTAAGAATTACAATGCAACACATATTAAGTTCTTGGTGATATAACTAATAAATGCAATTACCATCCTGATTCTGTTTATTCTTTGTAAAATGTCTTCAAGAACTATGATTCAACAATGGCT
>JAUTBW010080857.1:0-10467 GCA_032361425.1 Peltospira smaragdina
TGATGTTTGTTTTGTTTTTTTGTTTTTTTTTTTCTTTTTTTTCTTCTGATGTCTCTTCGTTTCCCCCACATATTTTCTTTTGTAACTGCCCTCATATAATGATGCATACAGTGAAAACAAGGTCTAAGCATAGTCATGGATAAGTTCTTAGTTTTAAAGTCCAAATTAGGCCTACTTTGGTTCTACATTAAAATAAATAGAAGTCTTCAATTATAAAAAGCTAAAGTAGTCCAAACTAAACCCATTCCACCATTGCAGCTACATTATTTATATTCCCTCTGTATGTTTTTAAATGACACTTTAGATAATTAAGCATATAGGCCTATAAAATTGCAAGTGAGATCTTAAAATCATTATTTCAGGAATGAAAAGCAATTACAAGAGAAGTCTCGACTACATTCCCTACATCAACATGGGTTACAACACCAGACAACCAGGTGGTCTGCATACGGCCAGACAGCGGCGACTACAGACCCGAGAGTCTCAAGGACAAAAGCAGCAGGCTGCTACTGCCTTACTGGATTTATCAAACACTGAAAATATTAATACAGAGACTGAAACAGCAGGTACAACATTTATTTACATAGCCATGCATACATATTTGGATATCATACATATTATATTTACATTTATTTACATATTAAACATTATAATATTTACATATTAAACATTATAATATTTACATTTACATATTAAACATATTATAATATTTACATATTAAACATTATAATATTTACATATTAAACATATTATAATATTTACAAACATTTATTTACATATTAAACATATTATTATATTTACAAACATTAATTCTAGATATATATATTAGGCCCAGACAACATCAAGTGAAAGAAGGATTCAGTTTTACACAGGTTTAACACCCAAAGCTGTGTTCATGTGGATTTTATCTTATTGTAGCTTTGTCTTGCCAACCTGCAAAGTTTTGTCACCAACATGTGTACTGGCGTGTCTGCTCATGAAACTAAGACTAAATCTCTATCATCAGGACATGGCATATAGATTTAATGTATCCATTACCATCATATCAGATATTATTAATCAAGGATTGCCAAAGATAGCTGAGAAACTGTCGTTTTTAATTTAGTGGCCAGATAAAGACAGTGTTCTAAGAAACTTAAAACATTCTGTTAAAGTAACCTATCCCAAATGTGTAACATAGACTGTTTTGAAGTTTTTATTCAAATACCTGGACATCTTACTGTAAGGGCGCAGACGTGGTCTAATTATAAACATAATAACACTATTAAATTTCTAGTATCTATTTCTCCAACAGGAGCAATTTCATTTGTAAGTAGGGTGTTTGGAGGGAGGGTATCAGATAAAGTTATTACACAGCGAAGTGGCTACTTGGATAAATTAGAATATGGCGACAAAGTTTTGGCAGACAGAGGATTCTTAATAGCTGAGGATGTGGCAAACCATGGTGCAACTCTAATAATACCAGCCTTCACTAGAGGGAAATCACAACTTAGTGCCCGTGAAGTTCAGCAGACAAGAAAAATTGCCAATGTACGGATTCATGTAGAACGGGCCATAGGAAGATTTAAAAAATGTAATATTCTAAGCAGCAGTATGAGTATACACACGGTTCCACACGCAGACAGTATAGTCACCATTTGCTCAGTTTTATGTAATCAACAACCAAAATTAGATTCCTAAATTATGAACCTACATATCTGGCTGTAAAAAAATTATTTACTTGAGAGATTGTGGTATTAGAAGCTAATTTCATGACAAATCCAAGTGTGTAACTCCAAATCACATTAAATGATTCATTCATTAAAGCTTGTTTTAATCATTTATTTCTCACAACTTGCACAAAACCATTTTCCTCTTGGCTTTCTACGAATGTTCACACACTCGTAGTGAAGTCATTGATAAGGACAGTGTTCATTATCACACTTGATCATTCGACCATATACTTGCTCTGAACATATGCACCAGGTCCTATCTGTGTCCTCATTTTCTGCTTGTGTACTTACAGTCCGATTTTGCAGTTCACAAGTGATCAACTCTTTTTTTAATGTACACATTTACAAAATGTTCACATTTAGTAATCAACATGTGACAGAAGTCGAGATCAATTGTTAAGCGTACAATAACCATACTAGGTGCAGGTATACATTTATTAAAAACAACAAAGTCACAATACTGGCATTTAGTAATGTACATCTGAAACTGGATTTGACTATAGTACCTGTGACTTTTTTTTAAGGTGCAGAGATGTGTCCAAACAAAAATCGTTACCGACAGCAGCTGCTTTTTGCACAGTTCTATTTCTTTGTTTAAAAGGACATTTTATTTCCAGTGTACCCTTCCCACAACACTGGCAGTGCACGCTGCCATCTGGGCTAGCTCCTAGAAATGGGTGATCAGTGTTTATAACAAAACCGGATTGACTGCAGTTAAAATTCATGTGTGTTGAGTTTTGATGTTTGGTATATGCAACTCGGCATTCATCTTCATTGTCAATGCCCCATTTCACTGCTTCCTTTTTTGATAAATCATAAGAAATATACCCAACAATCCATTTTATGAGATTATCTGGTGATGTTGTTGCTCTTCGGGTTAAAATATCATGAGCTTTTGATGCTGTTACTCTTCCCATTCTATGCTGGTACCACAGAGTATTGACTGCCTGATTGCGAGTAGCCATTTCTAGACTGATAGCTTTTGGTTTGATACTGTGTAGGTGTCCAGGTATTTTGTGGTATGTGCTTTGTTATTTTTAGGTAGTCCATTAGTCAGGCCTGGAACTGACACTGAACAAAAAAATGATGCATCAGGAACAATTGCGTGTAATTTGCTTAGTTCCTCAGTAGGTGGAAGATCTGCAGACCCACTGGCTTGTACTGTCTGAACTTCCCGTTTGCGTTTTCCTTTAATGTCATGAAACACCTCAGTGATCGTGGCTAGAGTGACTTGAATAAACAACAATAAATATATTTGAAATTAAAAAGCAAAATTAACTGTTTTTTATGTTTCTCCAATTACATACCTGGTGTATGATTTTCAGCCTGTGAATATTTCTTATTTAACCAATGTTAATTTAAAAAATCATATAGATCTCAGCATTCTCCTTGATACAATAAAAAAAAACCCTATATTTTTGTATACTCTCTCTCTACATGCACACAATTTTCACAGCCACAGCATTTTAAATTCCACAGGTTTGTAATCCAAGACTAAACATCTCAGATGTTTTTATCAATAGACTTCAACATTAATACCAAAATATTATCAATCCAAATACATAGCAATCACAAATTATTTAGTTGTAAAAATTAAATAATATTCTTTTGCAATTATGTTGTTTTTGTTTTCAAGTACCTTGGAATAGTTTTACTGTATTAATACTTTGTATGTAAACCCAGTCTATAATTTGTATTATTATATGCTGATGTTTATTTTATTTATCTATATTCAACATGAATTACTGTATGAATTATTGTTATCTTGTTAAAATGTTGTGATGTAAGTATTGTTCCATGTATGTCTGAGATAAATAAAGGTTTACTTCATTTCAGTCAGTTTTCCTTTTTAATCTGAAACTTTAATATATTACGTAGCAAATATACACTTTATTTTATTTAATATTACTATCATGATGGAAATATCCAAAAGTAAAACATTTGTAACTAACTTAACTCTGTTCGGAAAGTGCTGTTCCACTGACAAGCTTTACTAGTTGAGCTGGTCTGAGTCAAACCCATCTTGACACCCATTTCGATTTTAAACAAGAGAACTCCTACATGGCTACAGACTTCACCTAACCTAAAAATAAAACAAACTATATAATTATATTGGTCGGGTATTTCCATGTAGCATTGAAAAACCAGTGTAAAGGGCTATGCAAACTATAGTTATTATGGTTAAATATGAATTAAAATTTATTTCACCACATATCTTCTAAATCTGTCATTCGTTTCAGCAAGATGACTTCATTCCACCAAAATATGGTACACTGTCAGAGTACAATGACAGTATGACAGAATATATTAAAACAACAAAGTTCTGCAATGTAAACAATATATATTTTTCTATTACAAGTAATGATCAAAACTGTAACTTTTAAAAAACCGAACCATTAAAATAAAGAACATTAATTATTTTAAACTTTAACTGTATACTACTACTACACACCCTTTTACTGTTTAAATAATAAATATCATACCCTGCCATGCATGTACAATGCACACAATACACTGTGCCGCTTTTTTCTCTCCAAGTAAAGCCATGGCTCATGTGGCTTGTTCCTAGCTCTCTGTGAAGGTGTTACTTTGGATTTAACTGCAATGAAAGGGCACTCATCATCCACTAAATTGGACAGGACTAACTGCACGTGTCCACCAACCACATATCTGAAATAATAAAAATAGTATATTAAGCTTTTGTAAATGTAAACAATCCATCTATTTTCTTCTAGAATAATAATGAGTTGTGTGAACAAATTTTGTGTGTGAAATGTATATAGTAGGGCTTTGTTTCCCCATATGATATAGCTTACCATAGAAATGCATTACTGAAAATATATTTTAGATTATTATTATTTAATGACGCACTCAGTGCTGGAAAACAATTTAAGGAAAACTATCAGTGGTTAACTGACACTGACAAGGAAATATATTAAATGATCATTTCGCATAGACAAGGCAGTATCATAGTATGTACCTCTCTTGAAGAGACAAATCTTAGTATTACTTAAACATGTATTTTTATAATAATACTAATACTAATAATTATTATAATATATAATAATATATACCTTGTGTATGTATGTATGTATTACTATACACACACCAGGTAGTCTAATGAGTTATGAACTTCTGTATGTAGCCTATACTAGGGTAGAGCAAGCATTTTTTAAAAACACTCTTTTCAATTACTTTTTTTATGTAAACTGAAGCAAATGGATGTAAATAAAGTAAAAAATCACAAACAAGTATAATATTTCATCATAATTCTTGTCTAGGTGACATAAAAACATGGCTCAGAAACAGGATTCTCAAAAGTCAATTTTGCAAATTTCATAAAAGACGTCCATACCTTACTACATCAAAAATTATAAAATTATTAAAAAACTAAAAATATAACAATTTTGTTCATTATTTTATCTAGTTATCTTTCAAGTTTTAACTAGTTTGGTCAAATCCTATATTTTATGTCACTCGTCAAAGGTGTTGCCCGTCAAGCAAATTTTTCCATCTGAAGCAGAAAAAAAGTTATTAAATTTCAAACGCTCTTTTCATTTACTGTTTATAACGTAAACTGACGCCTTTTTTAATGTCTATGGTTGTTTTAAGATAGAAAAATAGCATAAATGTCTTCTTCGACATGTTCCACATTATAATATATACAAATAATTAACTGCTTCGAGTGATAATTAGTGATAAAGTATTTTCAAAATTGCTGTAATTTGAATAAATATTTCTCACCTTTCTCTTGCCTACAAAAATTGCAAAAATGCAGAAAAACAACTATTCATCATTCTACATTATGAAAACGGCCTAATTTTTACGATCAATTCCGTCGGTAATGCTCTAGAAGGCGGAGTCTATAAGCAGGGTAATCGTTAGTTCTTCAAAAAGACCAACTCCGGTCTCTTATTTAATATTTGGACATTAATGGGACCTATGTCGTTCTTCCGGATACGGGTTTCGCCCGTATAGCACCGCAAAGTTGAAACGAATTCTGTCTTTCAATCGCTATTTCAGCGCCAAATACAATGTCTAAGAATAAAAATGTCCATTTACCGTACAGAGTGAATGTATCCAATCATTATGTAACAGTAAATATCCATGTGTGCAAAACAAGCATGCTGTAATTGCTCTTCGTTAATCAGTTATCAAATTTCAAAGCCATGAAAGCGTGCGACCTTGACATTCAGAAAATTTAAATATTCAGGTCACTTAAAAATGCGGATTCAAAATTTTGGCGGAACTGCTATTGTTTTACTATTTTTCGTATGGTATGCAACAATGGTATTCTAGTAGGCTATACATATTCATCTAACTAAATATGTTTTAAGAATAAAAAATTGCAACTTAACTGGAAATAAATAAATAAATAAATAAATAAATAGTAATACTAATTTGTTTTATAATTATTATTATTTTTTTTTTTTATATCTATATATATATTTTAATAATAATAATAAACTACTACTACTACTACTATTTATTTATGTTTAGTTGTATTATTGTTACCACAACAATTACAAGTAAAAGGTAACATAACATTAACAGCAATACAAATTCTTGAAAGCACAACAGAAAAATATAATAATAATAATAATAATAATAATAATAATAATAATAATAATAGGTATATTATAGTGTAGGTGTAATGCGACAACTCTGTCATAACATATTTATATTCTTTTGCTTTTGTCCATGTTTCCAGTGTGTGTTCTTGGCCAGCGGCTAGACAGCCTGCCGCCGCTCAACATCAAACCACGAAGAGTCCTCAAAGGCCACCAGGGAAAAGTGCTCTGCATGGACTGGTCGTCAGATAAACGTCACATCGTCAGCTCATCTCAGGTAACACAAACACAGCTACCTGGCCCCATGCTTTTAAAACTTAAAGTCTAGACATTAATAAAGTCCAGGCTTTATTACTATGCCATTTGAATGGCATTCCCAACATGTTAAAGTCTAGACCTCATTAAAGTCCAGACCTTAACGACATCAAGACTTTACTGAAGACCGTACTTAAATGAAGTCCAGACTTAATGAAGTCCAGACTTTAATGTAATGCTATTTGAATGACTATTTGATATTACTCTACTGTTCATATTTGATAAGCACTCTGACACTTCTGCTGTACTGGTATTTGTATAAGTGTCTAGATTTTAAAAACTATTAATGTATATAACTTATAAGCATGTATGTAAGTTGATATGCACATTTAAAATCTGTTAAAGCTACTGTGTCTGGAATGCGTTATTAACAAATCAAATCAAACAAAACAGCGCTACTTATGAATTGTTGCATTTAATGAATATTGTTAAATGTTTACTATATAATGTAAACGAGATATCAGGTGATCGCTTGTTGCTCACAAGTATACAGCACAGATATCCAATACGGACTCGGTTTTGAAATGTTGTGTTTGTTGTAAATTTGACCATGTAGTGTAGCGAATGGAATGCACTTTAGGCTGTGATTTATGCACACTTGGTGATTGGATTAACTGTTCTAAGTTACCAAAATATAAAAATATTGCAAGAAATGCAGCATTAAAGTTAATTGGTTTTTGTTGTTTCAGGACGGCAAGATGTTGGTTTGGGATGCTTTCACCACAAATAAGGTATGCAGCTGAAGTTTCCTCGGGCACAGAGTAGCCAAGTGGTATAAGCTACTGATAAAGAGAAATAAATGTTTTATTTAATGATGTTCTCAGCACATTTTGTCGGTGGTTATGTGATGTCATGTATGTGGTTATGTGATGTCATGTATGTGGTTATGTGATGTCATGTATGTGGTTATGTGATGTCATGTTTGTGGTTATGTGATGTCATGTATGTGGTTATGTGATGTCATGTATGTGGTTGAGGACCATTATAACAGAAAGGAAACTGTCTTTTGCCACTTGGACCACTATTTCTGATTGGCAGCATGATCCTTCAAATAAACATTTTAAAAATAAACATCACTAGGTTGATGATCAGGAATGGCATGTTTTATGTTTTGGTCTCTTAATTTAATTAAAGAACTAATTTTCATGAGATCTTTACACTGTACTTTGAATAAAACTGCCCTTAAAAGTTGAGTGTAATTTGGTGTGTTAAAATTGCTATTGTCTTTTCTAAGTTCTAACAGTTTCTCATACCAGTATAGCGCTAATATCTAAATTTTATGGAAATATTTCTGAACGAACTTGATTTTGTTTTAAAACTAGAGCCTTGTATGAGTACAATTAAAAAGCACAAACGTAAAATGATACGGTCACATTGGCTGAAATTATCAGATGATGTAGGGGATTCCCTTTACTAAGGACCATGATCATTTTTAACTTTCATTTATACTTTTTCAACTTGTAATATGTATGTACCATGATCATTTTAAAATGGTTTCACGACAATAAAACAAAGATTACGTCTCTGAATACATGGATAATAAAGTAAAAAGTTAATATTAAAAATAAAATAAAAATAGCCTTGTTTTAGATTTGTACTCTTCATTTGTAATTAAGATGTAGCCACCAATTAACACAAATCGTCGCGTGAGAGCCAGAAGGTCGTAACTGCACGTCAAGTACTTTTATAGAAATGAAGATAATGAAGGAAAACTGATGTCAGTAATACAGTTACGACAATATATTTACTTCTTTATTTTCATTATTATTAGAGCTACAGCTACGATTTTTTGTGAGATAATATAATCAAGTGGGGAGATTACGAATATGAAAAAAAGAGTTTTTTGTCGTATCTGCCACTTACAACCTTCTGGCTCTCAGGCGATGAAATATAACTTCAGCAGACAATGTTTTTTCCTTGAAAATTTAATTTGTGTTATGCTAAAGTTGGAATTACTGTTTTGGTCTCTTGATTTAAGAACATATTCATATATTTTTATGCAGGAACATGCTGTTACCATGCCAACAACATGGGTGATGGCCTGCTCCTATGGCCCATCGGGTAGTGTGGTTGCATGTGGGTAAGTGTATTTGATATAAACTTAGATTACCAGGTGCAACCTTTATGAATATCAGATTGTCTTTGACAGTTGAAAATTGTATTGAAAATTGTATTGGGCAACTTAGACCTTGCCTGGTGATCATAATTATTATTTAGTTAAGAAGGAGCTATAGTTGTTTGCTTATATGTACAAGTAATCCACCACTGGAAAAGGTGTAAAGAAATCAGAAAGTCATGTCAGGTTGAAGACACAAACACGTTTTCACATTCAGCTCATGAAATTCAGTGCTCTTGACAATTGGTGTACAATAAATAAAACATTTGTCATTTCTAGTGGTGTTAACAACAAATATAGAATAATTTTATTACATATGATTTCCAGAAATTTTGACAATTTGTATACAATTATTTTTTTATTTTTTTTTATTGTGTTTTCCACAAGTGACGACAGTTAATGTACAATAATTTTAAATTCTGGTATTTCAAGCAGACTGGACAACAAGTGTACAATACTTTTTAAAAAATTGTAATTTTAGTGGTTCACAGCATGTGTATGATAATTAAAAAATATCTGATTTCCAGCAGTCTGAACAACAAATAAACGATAGGCCTAATTAATGTTTTAAATTTTATCCCCAGTGGTTTAGACAACAAGTGTACAATATACCCACTGAGCCTTGACGAGGACCCAGCCACAAAGAAAAAGGCAGTGGCCACCCATACCAGTTACCTGTCCTGCTGTTCCTTTACCTGCTCCGACTACCAGGTATTTACCTATTCCACCCGTGTTTACCTGTTACACCTGTGTTTACCTGTTACACCTGTGTTTACCTATTCCACCTGTGTTTACCTGTTACACCTGTGTTTACCCATTACACGTGTTTACCAGTCACACCTGTATTTATCCATTACACCTGTGTTCAACCGTTACACCTGTATTTAACCGTTACACCTGCATTTAACTGTTACACCTGCATTTACTTGTATTTACTTGTTACACCTGTATTTACCTGTTAAACCTGCATTTACCTGTTACTCTTGTATTTACCCGTTACACCTGAAAATACCTGTTACTCTTGTATTTACCTGTTACACCTGTATTTACCTGTTACACCTGTTTTTAACAGAAATGTTCCATAAACTGGTATCCGATTAAGTGAATTTATACTTTTTATTTTGGAATATACTTCCACATTATGTACATTGCAAAAGTATTACAATATAAATATTGGATAAATTGATCTGTAAAAATTACTGTTGTTTAAAACGAATATGAAAAAAAAACACCTATTAAAAAAGATATATTTAGTAATACTGTTGTTTTTAATGTTCAGTGCTAATGTACATATTGTATGTTTTTGTTAAAAAAATCTGAAATACTGTTGCTTTTAATGTCCAGTTCTAGTGTACATACTGCGTGTGGTTTTGTAAAACAGTCCAGCCAGTGATCCATAACTGGTGTAACAAAAGTTGTGGTATGTGCTGTCCTGTCTGGGATGGTACATACAAAAAAATACCTTGCTGCCTTTCAGAATGAGAGTGTTTCCCATGTGACTATCAAAATGTTCCTTAACCATATGTCTAATACATGTAGCCATAGATAAAGGAGCGGGACATAGCTCAGTGGTAAGTGTGTTGGCTCGTGGTGTGATGGACACATTGGACTATGTCTTGTTCCAGCCGGTTCCCAACAACTGGTATATCAAAGGCCATGGTGTGTGCTATCCTGCCTTATATGATAGTGCATATAAAGATTCCTTCTGTTAATCGGAAATAGTAGCCCATGAAGTGGCGGCAGTGAGTTTCTT
>JAUTBW010080968.1:0-10467 GCA_032361425.1 Peltospira smaragdina
AAAAAAAAAAAAAAAAAAAAAAAAAAAAAAAAAAAAAAAAAAAAAAAAAAAAAAAAAAAAAAAAAAAAAATAATAAAAAAAAATAATAAAAAAAAAATAAATAAAAAAAAAATAAAAAAATAAAAAAAAACAACAAAACAACAACAAACAAACAAAACAACAACAACAACAACAACAACAACAACAACAACAAAAATCCCAAGCAACACACACATACCAATTATTTCTGTTGCTTTAGTTCACTTGAAATGAACAACAAAAAACAGTGGGTTGATAATTTTAGAAAGGAACAACAAACATTCAGTTACATTTGTCAAGAACTTTATGAAGCCCTACATAAGCGCGAATTTGACTGTTCACCAATAAGTGTCCCACTCCAAGTTGCAATAGCAATACATTAGCTGGCCTCCTCAGCAGAATACATAACCATTTCAAATTTGTTTGGGCTCTGAAAATCAATTGTGTTTGATTGTATCCACAATGTGTGTGAAACATACAACAAAAGCTGGTTCCTCGGTTCATCATAATTTCAGTCGAAAACAGACTGAAAGATGTAATACAGGGATATCCTTACCTGTGTAAATTTACAATGCGTTCATAAGACGTAAAATGCATATGTAAGTAATTTACATAATATGTAAAATACATTTACACTTCCTCCTGACTAGATGTAAATTTACTTACCAGGCTAAATTACATGCGTTCATATGGTCAAATTACACGCCCATGTAAAATTGCATAAGTAATGTGGTCCATATGAATAGGGTTTTAGTGTTAACCTATTTCCTTTTATTTGCAGAAACCCGTAAAGCGACGAGCTACCTCCACCGTCAGCTCCGACCATGATGACGGCGACAGAGACGGCGACGACGCCGAAGGAAACGCGAAGTCGCTTAAACGAGTTTTGACGAGGTTTGCCGAAAGGACGTCGATGCAAGGCGTGCCTTACATCCTGGTGTCCAAACACCCGATGGCCAAGCTGATGTGGGTGATTTTCCTGCTGGCCGCCATGGCCGCCATGGTCCTGCACCTGTATTATCTGTTCACCACGTACTACAGCTACCAGAAGCAAACCCAGGTGCTTCTCGGATTCAGCAAGCTCCAGTTTCCGGCGGTCACCATCTGCAACATGAACGCCGTCAGACGGTCGCAGATGAAGCAGTACGGCAGCAAAGAGCTGAAACAATTCGTACAGTCGATCAGACCGTCAGAGCTTGTAATGAAAATGAAGAGGGTATGTTGTATGGTTTACCGTAATGGATGAATGAATGAAAGAATAAATAAATAAATAAATAAATAAATAAATAAATAAATAAATAAATAAATGAACACCATACATATGTTTTATGCACTCGATTCACATGTCGAAAATATATTTTTTAAATTATTATTTAAAGATATAAAAAAGACGTTCCAGTCATGTTATGTCTAACTAGCACGCTCCACTCCAAGCTCTTTACACTACCATCGCTATCTAGGTTACATACATTGTATTGTAAACGCTCTATGATAGTACAGGTTCTTTCACGGGGAGACTCGCCTGGCTTAAACAAAATGGCGAAATTCGTATTTAGCGTTTGACAATATCCCCTTATAGCGAAGGCTAACAAGTGTATGTAGTATTAGTAACCAATGTTAAAACATGGTAAAATCGACATTGTGATATAATTAGTGGTTCTAATAAGATGTATATCAGATCGATCCACGTGTGACGTATCTGACCGGATTAACAATTCAAAGCTTCAAATTAAAAAAAACAAAACAAATCTTTATAATAAATTTTACAATTTGCATTTACGATTTTCAGTCTAATCTGTTCTCTATGAATATCTCAATTATTCAGCAATCACATTGTGGTGTACGTAATTCTGTTGCCGTTTTTGTATACCAGTTAATATAACAGTAAAATAGGTCATGTCCGTGTTTGACCCTAAAATTCTAAACCATTAACGTCTTCATTCATGTCTGTACTTGAGCCAGTCTCCAGAATAATATAAACTCGAGTATAAAATTAATACTGAATTTAAATCACTACACAATTATTTGTCCTAGACAGTGGAACAACAATGACATAAAACTGTAAAATTATCGTAGCTACCTGCAGGGTATTATTTGGTGGAGTGCAGTCATCTCGCTCAGACAAAGAAAGTTTCGTCATCGAGTTATTACATGTATTTTTATGCAATGCCAATTTTTGTACATTTCTTATTATTGATCTTATTATTATTATTATTATTATTATTATTATTATTATTATTATTATTATTATTAATTAATGATGCACTCAACACCTTATTAACGGTTATATCGCCATTATATGACATCTCAGTTAGAAAAATCCCAGAGATTGATCTCGTATCAACTGCATGTCAAGCGGCTGCTTTCACCACTGGACTCTATAGCTGTACACCAATGTGTTGAGTGCTTTGTTAAATAAACATGGCCTTCCTTTCCTACCACTAGGCTATCAAGGCACCATGAGCAAATACTCTACCTCTGAGCTACCTCACACTCTGACATAACTGTTTGAAGTCAGATCTTAGATCAATCCCTGTCAGCCGCTATGAATTTTCATAATTATTTTGTAATTATTATTTTTAACCGTCATATCCTTTAACAGAAATGTGTTAAGTGTATCTTTAAATCTTCACACGGGTTGAAGTTAAATGACCAGTGAAACTCTAGTTTAAATTGTATTATCTTTAGGAGCTTGTTGGTATTTGTGGCGGGAAACTGCACACGGAGCCAAGTCAAAACGACCAGTGGACCATGCAGTTCATCTGGGATCGATCCCTGTCAATGAGCCACAATGCATTTATTTTATTTTATTTTAAAAAATTATTATTCTTATTATTCTTATTCTTATTATTCTTATTCTTCTTGTTGTTGTTCTTGTTATTGTTGTTGTTCTTGTTGTTGTTCTTGTTGTTGTTGTTGTTGTTGTTGTTCTTCTTATTATTATTATTGTCACTAGGAGCTTGTAGGTGTGTGTGGTGGGAAGCTGCACACAGGACGAAGTCGGAATGACCAGTGCACGACGGACATGCGTCTGTGGATGGTGAATGCGGAGACAGTCGTGGAGAAGTATGTCCTCGAGTTCATTGAGGTGCTGCTCAAACGAGCCAAACAGTGAGTAATTAGAGGAATTTATGTTAAGACTTAAACACATAATGCCACACCATGTTTACCTATTTAATGACCAACCAAAATATTAACTGAAAATACATACATTTGTTTTGTCCTTAAATTTACCTTTTATAACCATAATTGCCAAATGTGGCATTTTAATGATATATGAGTTATTTTGATGTGAAAAAAAACCAATGGCTGTTTGGATACTTGAGGTTTGACGTACTATTTTTGAGTCGTGACAGGCATCCCCAGTCTGAATATACAGTCACCATTTATGTTGATCAATTCTGAATAAATATGAATGATTCCGATGTAATATTTTCTCCTTTTACCTCGAAAGAGTTCTTCTAACATTCAAAAATGAAAACAACCCTGAGGGTTAGTAGGGAATTCCCTTTACTGTTGCTTTTTTCAAATGTTTTCAGAGATACAAAAATTAGTTTTGTAATCTAAAATAATTATAATTTTCACTTATAATAAGTATTTAGAGAAATAAAGACCTCTAATTCCATGACATTATGCCTTTAAAGGTGTTTTTGGGGGTGTTTTTTGCACATTTAGAGTAAGCTGTTATAGCCACTACACCTTTTCTCTCTCACTGACAGTTACTACTACCTACCAACCAGCTGTCCTAAGAAGACAACACAGGCTCCTGAGGTGTCTGTCTAGGACGAGGGCCTTATTCACAAAAGAGTGTAAAGTTACACTTACACGTAACGTAACTTTTACATCTTATCATTGGCTGAAAGTAGCATCTCTGATGTCATGGACCAGTGGTTAGATGTAGAATTAGTACTGCATTTTAAACGTAAATTGGCACGCTTTTGTGAATATGGTTCCAGGTAATAGTAACCGTTAGTGAGTGAAAGAGAAGAGGGTGTAGTCACCTTACACCCACTGAGTTGTTCGAAATTCACTCTGGGTTAGAGAGTGTAATGTTTGAGGTGGCTTTATATATTTAAATTTATGCCTGGTTACACCCACTGTCAGAGAGCTCAGCCAATCAATTTCTTAGTACATTTTTATGCAAATCTGTTTTAGGGAGGTCGATGTGTTGATGCCAGGTTACACCCACCTCCAGAGAGCTCAGCCAATCAGATGGAGTCACTGGCTTCTCAGGTATGATTGAAGGCCTGAGGCCTGTAACTTGAAGCGGTCGTATCAGGTAGAGGAGTGGGACATGGCTCAGAGGTAGAGCAGTCACTTGTTTAAAAAATATTTTATTGCAAATAATTATACAAAAGGATTGGATACAAGTTTTTCAACTTAAAAGGTCCTCTCTTGTGACGTGATGGGCTATTTCTCACTCCAGCCAGTACCTCACAACTGGTATAACAATGGCCATCGTTTGTGCTATCATGGGTGTGAAATGATACATATAAAAGATTCCTTACTGCTAATTGAAAAGAGTAGCCCATGTTGCTGCAGTTTTCTTTGTCAAAATGGTCATTTACTGTATATCTTAGCCATATAACTGTACATAAAATGTGTTGAGTGTGTCAGTAAATAAAACAATTTTCTCTCTTTAATATCAATTACATCAGTTGTAGATCAAATTTATTGGTTTAAAAAGGCAGTGCTTTAAAAAATACAATTATATATTGGAACATACCTAGATCAGCATATTTGAAATTACTGCAGTCCTGACTCTCTTCATCAGTGCCTGTTCAGGGTAGGCCTATATTTTGTCTTTTAAAATTTCAATTATTTCAAATTTTGAAGCTTTGCCTGGATGATCCAGAGAGACTTGAAAAGGCTACGAGAGATAAAAGAAAGATCCAGTTGTCTCCCTTTGGGCAGGTCAGTGTACTTGATATTTGGTATAATATCATTTTATTTATATTTGCTTTTAGATAATATTTATATGTGTGTGTGTGTGTGTGTGTGTTTGTGTGTGTGTGTGTGTGTGTATGTGCGTGTATTTTTGTGGTTGTATATCTAGCCCATTGTTTTAACATAAAGATCTTCAATACAATTAGCTAACGTTTCTGTGATTACATAAATAATACAGAAGTATTATTATTTTTTTAATTCCTTGTCTAGTCAGCTGGTTAACAGAAACATGTTACATCTTCAACGACCAATCGCTGGTGTTAAGTACTAGTATTATTCGTTTCAGTCTGGTCAATTGTTTTAGCATAAACATCGTACACTGGTAATCTGTCCCATTGTTTCATCAAAAAGAGTGGTCAGACATTAAAACGACAAACGGATTCGGGTAGAAAAACACCTTTTAAGTCTCGATAAACCGAGACGTAATCTGAACAGTCTCGATCTATGACCGTCTCTTGATAGTATGAAAATAAACGAAAAAGAAAATCTCTGCTTGGAAGAGCGTGAACAAATAAACTTCGTCAGCTTTTGTATCGTCCTTCAGCCAAAATTCTTTGAAGCGGAACAATAAAAATACTTTCCTCAATCGCGCTCGCTTCCCTGTCAGTTGGTTTTACGGGAGAGAGCGAGCGAGAGAGAAAATGCGGGTATTGTCTCGTGCGACATCAACCGCGAAGCAGCCATCGACCAATGGGAGGCGAGGGAACATTTCTGTGGGCGGAGCTTGTCGATCGAGATCTATGTATTGCAGTATTTCGTGGGACGACTATCCCAAATTAAGCGATAGAAGAGCGAGCTGGTAGCAGCGAAGTGTGTTTTGGGATCGTCATTTTCGACGTATTTATCTGTAAATTACCCGTAATCAACCGGCAACGACAGCACAACCATGTTGAATATGGCGGGGCCGATGGACGGCCTCGATCAAGAAATGGTTGGGAAATCGGCTTTCATGGAACTGCAGCAACAAATGCCACCCGGAATGGGGCACCCGGCTTACCAGATTCGAACCGGGTACCCACCGCAGCACGGCCATGATGGTTCATACACCTCTCAGGCGACGCGATCCCTGGGCTATCCGTTTTCGATGAACACTATGGCACCCACGTCGTACAATCCACCACCGACACATTTTTCGATGTCGCCGTATCAAACGCCGTCGCCACCCCGAGACGGTAAGTGTAGTAAATTTAAGATGACGTTGTGAAAAGCGATTTTTTTTTTCGCAATGGTAATTGTGATTACTGCGATAATTGTCATTATTACGGTAATGGTGATGATGACTTGCGATTATTATTATTATCGTTATTATGTGATTATCGTTATGATCATGATGGTTGTGTATGTTATTGTTGTTATTAACGTTGATGATATGGTCATGTTGTGATTGAGTTCATTCAATATTACTACTGCTGCTAATACTATTATTAGTATTAGTAGTATTATTCTTGCTGCTGCCGCTACTACTACTACTATTACTACTTATACTATTAATACTATTAATATTACTACTATTAATATTACTGCTGCTGCTACTGCTGCTACTACTACTATACTACTATTACTACTACTGTTTTTATTACTATTGCAATTATTATTATTATTATTATTATTATTATTATTATTATTATTATTATTATTATTATTATTATCACCATCATCATCATCATTATCATCATCATCATCATAGGTGAAGCAGAACATAGCTCAGTGGTAAACACGTTCGCTCATGGTGCGGTGGGTCGTCGGATCGACCCCACATGGTGGACACGTTGGACTATTTCTCGTTCCAACCAGAGCTGCATAACTAGTGTATAAGAGGCCGTGGTATGTGCTATCCTGTCTATGGAATAGTGCATATAAAAGATCCCTTGCTGTTAATCGGAAAGAGTAGCCCATGAACTGGCAGCAGCGGGTTTCCTCTCTAACTATCTACATTGTCCTTAACTATATACCTGACGCCATATAACCGTACACCAATGTATTGAGTGTGTCATTAAAATAAACATTTCCTTCCTTCATCATCATTATCGTCGTCGTCGTCATTATTCAGTGGTCTGTCCATTATTCATGTCCTTTAAACCGTCTACTGAAAAAATTGTAAGCACTTTTCCATACCACTAGGAAAAACCAGCTGTGGGCACTGGTCGGCATAAGCGGTATTTCACTTAGCCATTAAGCTTAACGCAGCACTGACTGTTGAGTGGAGTTTGGAAGTGATAATATATCCACAGGCAAGATTCAGTCTTGTAGCACCGGCCTCGATGGCGTAGTGGTCTAAGCCGTCGGTCTGAAAGATAAAGTTGGTAGGTGCTGAGATCGTATCCCAGAGCGAGTTTCTGTAGACTCAATGGGTAGGTGTATTGTCACTACACCCTTTCTTCTTTCACTAACCCTCTAACACGGGTGCTACTAACTACTAACCACCTGTCATGACCAGACAACTCAGGCTCCTGAGATGTGTGGCCACGACAGGTGTGTCCGAAACTGTTTAGTATATGGACACGAAAATCGGTTTCCCTACCCTACATACAAATGACATCAAATCTATTTCAAACTTGACAGTCTGTGGCAGTATTTACCCTCACACATTAAAGATGTACTGGTCATACATTTTACAACGCATGAGACATCTTTTGATGTTTAGAAGAAATAATATAAATGTTAATAAAAATAAAAGGTATGTAATAAACACAGAACTTCAGTTACATAATTTTTGTATTCCTATTTATTGCACTCATCTATTTTGCACAGTATGTCTATAATACAACTATTTACTTGAGCAAACATGAATAATGATGAAATTCATGCAATGTTTTCAACTTTTTAGATTTACAGTATTTATAATACACTTATTTACTTGAGCGAACATCTGAATAGTGATGAATTCCATGCAGTGCAAGGAAGGAAGGAAGGAAGGAAGGACATTTTTATTTAACAACACACTCAACACATTGGTCTACAGTTATGTGTATATTATATTACAGTTATATGGCGTCGGACATATATAGTAAAGGATCATTGTGGTAGTAAGGAAGGAAATCTCCTGCTGCCACATAGGCTACTCTTTCTAATCAGCAGCAAGGGATCTTTTATATGCATGATCCCATAGACAGGATAGCACATACCACAGCCTTTGATACCCTAGTCATGGAGCACTGCTTGGAGTGAGAAATAGCCCAATGGGTCCACCATGTGGGATCGATCCGATGACCCACCAAACCATGAGCGAACGTTCTTACCACTGAGCTATGTTTCAACTTTGCACTACAGTGTTAGGTGAACAGTCGGTCAAATGATATATTTGTAGGTATTTTGGGAAGTTCAATCAGAACTACACCAGTTTTATTATACATACACGCAAGTCTAATCTATACAATGAAATGTGTTACAGCTATAAATGCTACCATTATCATTTCTGATGTTCTTAACATAACATTTATTACATTACGGTGTATTTGTTTTTTTGCCAAGACATGCATTGTTTAATTGCCAGGATGATATCCATACAATATGTTTGTAATCAACTGTTAATAACATTAATGTAATAAATGTAAATACATGCATAAAACAACATATAAGATGGTAAGGTATGATAAGATAAAACCTTTATTGTACACATCTGCTTTACCATTGTGTAAGCACCCAGCTAAAATTATATGACCCACTAGGGAAACATTTCATATGCCAATATATTTATTAATTAAAATATTTTGAGTGCATCATTACTGTAATAAAATATAAAAATAACCATAGCAGTGCATCAAAACATTTTATTACTGATTATATTGGCATCAGAATTTTTTTTTTAATTATAAAAATGACCTAGTGGCTACATGACGAGGATCGATCTCAGATCGACCACATGTCAGTCTTTCACCGCTAGACCATCAAAACCCCCCACCTCATTACAGAAACATATATATACAGTTATATTATGTCAAAATATTAAGGACCATTCTAGGCTATTCTTTCTGATTACTAGCATTGGACATTCTGCATGTACTATCACACTGACTGCACTGTCTACCAGATAACTCATTCAGTGGCAGACCTAGGGAGGAACACCAGAAACTTAGCCCGTTTCCCAAAAATTGTATGGCTTAAATGACATTTTAAAATAATATAAAAACATTACCATTTTAAAACTATTTCCCAAAAATTGTATGGTTTAAATGACATTTTATAATAATATAAAAACATTACCATTTTAAAACTATTTCCCAAAAATTGTATGGTTTAAATGACATTTTAAAATAATATAAAAACATTACCATTTTAAAACTATTTTAATTATTTGATGTTGATGACATTTGACATTGTACCATTTGACATTGTACATAAAGTGGACTTTATCGATCCACCACTACCAGCTACAGCACTATCAAGACTGGATAAAAGATGGGTAAACAAAACCCCAGGGTGCCTTGGTAGCCTAGTGGTGAAAGCTCCTGCCTGACATGTGGCAGATCTGAGATCAATCCCTGTTAGAGAGCCACTAGGGATTTTTCTAATAACACCAATATAACCATTAATTTAAATGTGTTAAGTGTATCACTAAATATAAAATGTACAATAATAAATAGGGCAATAAGAACAACAAAAAACACCCAAAAAAACAAAAAATAAAAAAATACCAAAGGGTATCTTTGTCATATGCCTATATCCTCTCTAGGTTCAGGAATGCCTACCATGAGACTAAAAGTTGACATCACCAGCCAAAATCTTGGGGTAGAAAACAGATAAAAATGAGTTCACTGTTTATATGAAGATCCCTAGGGAACCTAAATGAGATGTAGCATACTGCAGTCTGTTTTGCAGCTAATCCACCCCTTACAGCAGCAACACAACATTAATATACAACATGCAGTGAAGCTCCGTTCACTCAAAACAAACATACAAACAAGGGTGCTGGCGGAAATGGCTCACCTTGTTTATTAAAGGTCACCTTTCATTGTTTAATATTTAGTGAAAAATATAAAAGACAAGATAAATAATAGTTTTAAACATTTATGAATATATAACATTTTGAGTGAAGGTGTGGCAAAACCACTGCCAAAAGTAAATCATGAAAATTACATATTCGTGATCTTCTGCCGCCACCAGCTTAGCTTAAAAACTTAAAGAAACCACGTTCCACTGCACTGGTGAAGACTGAAGGTGTCAAAGTGGAGATGACATTTCTACAACACAGCTGCCTCTCTCCAAGCAGTTATTAAATTTTACCAGCACCAGAACAGGCTCAGACTTCATGAGCAGATATGGAAGATCCCTAGGGAACAGATCATCCTAGGACATTGACACAGTGTCAGACATGGGAAATATGCACACTGTACAGTGACCCAACTTGATAGAAATATGCACACTGGATAGTGACCCTACTTGATATAAATATGCACACTGTACAGTGACCCAACATGATATAAATATGCACATTGTACAGTGGCCCAATATGATATAAATCTGCACACTGTACAGTGACCCAACATGATATAAATGTGCACA
>JAUTBW010081079.1:0-17334 GCA_032361425.1 Peltospira smaragdina
TTCTACTTCTCAAATAGATTGAAATTTTCACAGTGGCTAATTTAAATAATGTATCATTAGAGACCTTTCGATTGTGGAGTTCAAGTGCGCTGAAATCGTATTTAGCTTTGAGGAAAAAATTCATGTTAGTTTCGTCTGCTTTGCATGAGTTTGTCGAAAAAAAAGGGGCTATAACTCGAATGCGGAAATGACCTCGAATGGGCTCGATGCCCTTAAATGACAAACTGGCAAGTGGTGTATTTATACCACATGGATTTTAAAATGTATGATTTAAACCCCAAAATATGACATTATCGTATAGTATTTTGTAGCAACTAATAATTTGTTATATGATTTAAATGCAATTAAATGCTATCGCATGTGCATATCTAAATAACATTGTTCATTTCCCCAGACAACACCTATTAATGACAAACTGATTGTTTGAGACTGCTTAATTAGCACACCTTTGTCTTGTTTTCTTTAGTAGCTCTGATGTTTAAATCCGTGCAGTAATTACAGTTGAAGTCGGTAAGAATTGAAAGACATAACAATGATTGTTTTGCCAAATAACAGTTTTGTACTCCTTTCATTTTAATTGGATTTTCAAAAATGTTGGAAAGCTGAGTAATATTTTGGCAAACTACAAAAGCAGATATCTTTCAACAGAACAAAAAAAGTGAGGAGGAATTTTAATTATTGTGGAGACACTTAGTTGAAAAATTGGTTTAAAATTGTGTTTTTTTGTGGGGGTTTTGTGTGAAGCTAAAATAAGGGGGAACTGGAATGCATTAGTGAATAAATCTGCTGGAGTGTCAGATACTATAAATAATATATCAAGTAATGGAGCTGTTCTCATAGATGGATTTGTTCTTTGCAGCCATCAAGGACTGATGCTCAGAATGCATTAATGTCACTAAAGCAAATCTTAAAAGGCAGAAATAATTCTGTGTGAAAGATCTGTAGGCAAATTGTAAATGGATCTGTTTGTTCACAAACAAAACACATGGTCCTTTCACCAAAATGTTGCCTTGGAACATAAAAAAAAGTTTAATGTATTATTTAACCAATCAATTTGAAAATAAAAGTCAAGCCCCTGCAGTGTTTGATCATTTGTCTTTTTGCAGAAAGAACTTTGAGCATTCAAACAGTGTAAAAGAATCGACAATACAAGGTCTATGTTGCCTTTTTTTAAATATTGACATCAGCCGCACTTCTGTAAAAGTGCTTACTAAAATAAATATATCTGCTACTTATTATGTGTTTGGCTTTTGATTATGCTGTCCAATATTTAAAACTAATATCTAAAACTAATATTCACATCACATCACATTTTTTACATAGCTAGTAATAAATAACCATTGGTCCATTGCTTTATATAGTAATTCTGAATAACAGAAATGTATGTGCAGGACAGTCACAATTTAATAGGATTCTCAAGTTGTTATATGATGAGTTGTAAACTGTCAGCCTTGATGACATAATAGACATTTATCAGCATATACATAGTATAGAACTGTAGCTGTACACCAACACAGATATGTGGTTTTTGTAACAGAGGGGTAAATTTAAATAAACATAATTTCAAAATTATTACCACATTCGTACAAAACAGAACATCTAGTACATGCAGTTAGAGGAAAAAAGATGAAAATCAATACATAGGTTAATTTCAAATTTATCTACCCAGTCATAAATTTAATAGGATTCACTTTATTTCATAAATAAAGATATTGTAGAAAAAACCTAGACCCACTTTAAAATGTGGCATGTAAATGATGAAGAAATGGCCACTTTGTTCTGAAATGCCAGAATTCCACAGTGTACTGACTGTCGGCAAGTGCCTGCCAAGGCAGCTTTTATCACAAGTGATGCCAAAGTAGCGACAAGAAGTCTGGAAAAAGAAAAAAAATCTCATCGGCTCAGTGTAAACTGTAGTTGAGTCAATTTTCACTAACAGTCTGTCTCCCTGTGTGAGAGTAGCAACTTACTGCATGGGATAAAAGAAACCTGTTACACCCAATTGGAATGTAGTCGTATATGAATGTATTATATCATATTGATCTCTTGGCTATAGAGGCCAAGGAAGGAATCAAATTTGCAATTGATTTCATTGCACGGCCTGTTGATTGTAAGGAGCTTGTTGAAACGATGAAATCAACTTGAAGTGAGCGATAGGCTTGTGATTAGTTTACTTGATCTCCCTACAGCTCTTGGGCTAATGCACTGGTCAACAGTCTCAGTGCAGGCTAAATCTTTTACTCATCTCCAGGAAACAAACATGGCTAGGTAGATGGCTGTTGAATGAGGAAAGGGAAATTTTATTTAGTGATGCCTACGCACATTATAATCTGAGTCTAGTCCAATATATTATTTTAGTTTTTGATAAAAAGTGAGATAGACAAGCAGACTGGCAGGCAAATGGACACTGAAAAATGAAGAAACAAAAAGAAAGAGACAGATAAAACAGTTTTGTTAGTGATAAAAAGGGAGAAATAGAGAAGAGGGGGGAAATGAAAGAGTAAAAGAAGCATGAAATGAGAGTGACAAAAGACAGCACAAGAGAGGGAGAAATAGAAATGAAAACAACAAAACAAAAACAAAATAAACCAAACCAGAAGGAATCAGGGATTTACAATCAATAAGATAAACTTTGTGCTATTGAATTAGCTGCTGTCTGAATAGATACATTTTGTTCTTTTAACAACTGGCTTATTTTGTTGAAATGTCCTTCTGTTACTAAATTATAAAAATATTTAGTAAATGTTTTAAATTGCCTTTTTCCTTCTGTCACATAACATGGTCAGCTTTATTGTGAGGTACAGAAAGGAAAAGTGTACAGATGTTACTCATTTATTTCTTAAACAAGGGCAACACCTTTAGCTGACTGCTGACTAGATTCTAAATTTATTATTCATGAGATAAAAAAAGGAGGTCAAACTGCCCAGATATGTATTTTGTAGGTGGTGATGTGATACATATGATGATTACATGTTTTTAGTGATACTAAAACTTGTTATTCTATACTATTTTACAGGTGGACTAACTTTTCTATATAAAAATATCTACTTATAATTTCCCGAACATGTACTAAATTAGCTAGGATGCAAATTTCATTTCCTTGTGTGTAAATATTTCCCAGCAGTATCATAAAGGTAATCTTTATCAAAAACGGTGAGCATCTTATCTTGAAACCAGATATGTCTGGCCCATTTTTTCTTTCTTCCAACCAAGAAAAGGAATTTATAAGCAGTTTGGAGATAAGATGTTTTATAGTGTAATTGAGCATTGCCAATCTTGGAAGTAATCTTTATGTGCTGTACAAATGGCTACAGTGAATAGCCGTTAAACATGGCTTGGAATTTAGAAATCATTATGGGTATAGAAAAGAACTAATGCTGGTTAAACAGTAATTGGTTTTGAGGCCATGTTTCTGCCATTGTGATATATGCCATGATGGTCAGTTATTTTGGTTAATTGCTATATTTTCCATAAATTGGTTTAGTACTCTTTCCAAAATAGAAATCCTTTTAATTCTGTTTTAATTTGGTTCAAATGTCTAAGTGAGGTTATTTGATGCAGGTTTAATCAGAGTTTGTTAAATAAAACAAGAGTTCAGCTGTACTATAGATGATTAAAGTAAGATGGGATGTGAGATTGAAAACCTGTGGTGAGTTTGCTTTTCTTCCTCCATCTTGTGGCACTGTCAAAGTGTTAGGTATGTACTGACCTGTCAAAACACACAAAATCTACTTGTTGCCCTTTGTTAGTTATGGAAATAGTTTACCAGCATTTAATGACATAGGCAACACCTTTTTATTTATGGGTATATTGCATTGGATATATGGTTAAGAACCACTTAGATAATTATAGAGGAAAATCACGGTTGCCACATTTTCCAGTTAGCAGCAAGGTTTTTTTTTTTTAATTTAAAAAAAGTTAGTATTCCACTTTTTTTTTTTTTTTTGACATCAGTGGTTGAGCACTAGCTGAAATGGTAGTTCTGTAGATCTGATGATACACTGCATCATGAAAAAATACTGTAGCACTGAGCTCTGGCTCCATAAATGTGGATGTAGCATTTTGAAATAGTTCATGCTGAATACAAAATAAAGAAATATAAATAGGTGTCATCATTGTCTTTCATTATAGATTAGATTTTGTGCTGGACAGAGCTGATGTTAATGAAAGGTTTTGAGTTTAAATTGCTTGATACTTCACAAAATAACATAATTGTTTCCTTTAATTTATTGTAATTGAAATATATTTACAAACTTGTTATACTACTCACAAAATGTAAATCTATAGTCTCAAACATTTTGCAAAATTTTTGCTCATCTCAACAAATAAAAGAGTCTTACACAATTTGACAAATATATAAAAAATCATATGATTTAAGTCAGTGTCACTTTTATCACTATACTTAGCTAACATGAACATCACATGTAACTTGAATTCAGAAGATAAAGATGTATTTCTAACAAGTGTTTTTAGTTTATTTCCAGACACTGTGCCAGACACTGTGCCCTAGTATAATGGGAGTGAACACAGACACATTATATAGAAAATCTGTGAAACAGTTTGCAATGCTTTGTCAATGGGGCTGAACATCTCCACAAGGGCCCAACATCAAATGTTGGTATAAGTAGGAGGCCTTGTTGAGGATAAAGAAATGTATTTAATTTTTAATAGATATTAATTTATTTAAAAATAATATTTATCTATTTCCTTATAATCCTGTCATATAAACATTTACCTAACACATTTGTTGCCATGAAATGTATTTAATTTTTAATATATATTATTTTCTTTAAAAATAATATTTATCTAATGGAGTATTATATAATCAAGTTGTATAAACATGTACATAACACATTTATTGCCACATAGTGGTGTAGAGATCCATCTGCTACATGGTCAGATTGAAATTGATGCTTATCAGTGAGCTACAGGAGTTTTATGATAAACGTATTTCTGATGCCAATATAAGCATTAATAAAAATGTTTTGCATGCTTAAGTATATTATTAGTTATATTATATATTATATATATGCCTGATGAGTCATAATAATAAGCAATTTCTTTGCTGTTATTATTATTTTTTTAATGCATAATATATATTGAGGCAGTAGGGGGCAGCAAAATTATAAGTTTCCCTTCGCTTTTACCTTGTGCGGTAATACAATTTTTGTCTATGATAATTGCTCTGTAATTCAGATCAAAAGTCCTGCAGTCAGCATAGCATAGCTTTACAGTATCTGTATTATTTGAATAGAAGTTTCTAGACATTGTGTTTAACTGTCAATATGCAAGGCACAAACAAAGATGTATATTTGTGTGTGTTTGCCATAGAAATGAGTTATGGCTTGTTTTTTCTTGCGTGCTGTCATGGAATTGAGTTATAGTTTGCTGGTCTGGTGGCTGGATGTGCACTGGAAATGTACACCTGCCTTTAATACATCTAGCTGCCCCCTAAACCATCAGGTTTCAAAACAACGTGGATTGTTTTTATTCCAGGAATTCTGTATCAGTTTTCTTGTTTGCAGATGGATTGTATCTGTTCCATAGCT
Source organism: Peltospira smaragdina (assembly GCA_032361425.1). Lineage (NCBI taxonomy): Eukaryota > Metazoa > Mollusca > Gastropoda > Neomphalida > Peltospiridae > Peltospira > Peltospira smaragdina. Next base: position 5,550 of record JAUTBW010081079.1, read on the forward strand.
GCTGCTCCTTGATAATCTGTTTTTATCTTTTCTTTCTTTGTTGGTACAGTTCATCCATTCTCCATTCTTCTACAAATATTTGTGGTACAAAAAAAAAAAAAAAATCATTCATGCTACATTTATGTCATGTAAATCTAATATTACTATACTTTTTTTCTGTCAATCTTTCCAATCTATTTATCTGTCTATCTATTCATCCAATGAAATGACCATCAACACATATATCAATCTACCAGTCCATCTATCCATCCATTCATGCAGTCATTTATCGATCTATTTGTCCATTTGTTTAGTTGGTTGTTGGTTTTACTGATGCATTTATCAAACAGATTACATTAACCATTGCCTAATCATCCATTCAATCCATCTAGGAGCAGGACAGCTCAGTGGTAAGCACATTAGCTCATGGTGCAATGGGTCATCAAATCAATCCCACATGGTGGAACCGTTGGGCTATTTCTCACTCCATCCAGTGCTCCACGACTGGTGTATTAAAGGCTGTGGGATGGTGTATATAAAAGACACCTTGCTGCTGATCAGAAATAGTAGCCAATGTGGCGGCAGATGGTTTCCTCTCTAACTATCTACATGGTTCTTAACCATATACCTGACATATAACCGTACACTAATGTGTTGAGTGCATCATTAAACAAACATTTCCTTCCTGCCATTCAATCCATCTAGTATTTTAATTTTTATGTGTGTCCACACAAAAACTAAATGATAAAATTAATATTAAAAAAAAAAATTCAAACAAATAAATAAAACTATTACATGCAATTAAAGAAGAAAAGTTAATTCATCAGAAAAAAATCATTCTTGCTTCACAATATCATTTGTACAGATTCTGTCCATTATAAATCAAATACACAAGTACTACCACGAAACAACGTATTATTCCTGTGTAGAAACATGGACATTTTAATGTACTGTTGATGAAGTGGATATGAAAGGTGTCACAGCCAGTGTTGTGTCATCACATCCTGCTGGTCCCACCAGGACTCTCAGAGCTGTGTTCCTGGTGTATGCACTATTGGCATTATTTGTTGAAAGGATTTTGTGTATCACTCTTTCTGGAATGCAGCACTTTTATATTGATTTCATGTAGGACACCAGTTATATGACATCATGGCTTTTGTGTTCTGTACTTTTTCTGTTCCATTATTTTTAACATTATGAATTCATTAAAAAAATCCCCATTTTAGAAATGAAAAACAACAGATTTGTACATAATAGAATACAGTACTTTTTATATTGATTTCTACAGGCAGATGAAAGCTATGAGTTTAAAATTTACAATTGGTATTTTCTTTCCTTGTATATTGTTTTTATCTTTCATAATTGTGAACTTATTTTTGTACTTTTTCATGGTATTTTAGAAATCACGATATAATATGTCATGAGCAAAAACTAAATATAAAATGTTATTATCAGCCTAAAATCACTAATGAAATGTTACAGAAATTAACTTTTGTTTTTAAAATTGGAACTCGAGATAAGTGGACATAGTTTCAAATAGATTCTATGTGCCTTTGTGTTCTGTTAACTTGGATATTTTAGCTTAATTCCCAATATGTCATTACTTAATTTTTACTAAGAAGCATCATTGTTAGTTGTTTGTGACTGTGTAGTGGCGCTTACTTTATTGTTTACTTTTCTTTGCTCTGTTTTCATTTCAAGAGTTGTTTTAGTTTTGTTTTATCATGTTTTATGTGCTTTCAGCTACAATATTAGGCTAACATAAACCCCTACTTGCTTGTTGTTACACTAGTGTACACTCAGCTGTCTGTATTTGTAATGAGACAGACCAGCATTGTTGTTTCATATGGCCCATGAGGGTCCAAGGCCATAGCCTGTCTATAATTCAAAACGCAAATCCTTCTCAAGTTCATATTCGACATTCTTCAAAGGACTGATGATTATCCTGGTAAATAGACTTTTTCATATCAAATGCCTGGCGTCAGTGTGTCCCTGCAGATATGGCTGCCGTCTTGTTTGTGACAACTGGCTTTTGTTGAAGTCTGCTGTGGGCAAATACAGCCAAGTCCTGGTGGAATATTTGTCATGGTCACTTTCACCGCTAAGACTGTCTGTTACATCCAGGATCACACAAAACTGACCAGCGGTTTTGACAGCTTTCCATTCAGTAGATACACACATTGTAAGGTGATCTATGTTGTTTTTAAAAGGTGACCCATGTTATTTTTAAAATATGTCTTGTTATTGTTTTCCTTGCCCTGGCTAGTTAGTTTGTACAGGACCCTAGAGCTATTGTATTTAGTCCCGTTATTAAAGGGTTACAACAGGTCAAACCATTTGATCTTTTCCACAAATACAAGCTGAAGTGGAAGGATGTCTTAGCATCTTGTGCTGATGTCTGTCTGCATGCTACACCTACATTGATGAATTGTTGTGTTTATTATAATGCTTATATCCACATAATGTTCAAGCCTGCTATCTTGGTCACATGTCTAATCTATTTGAACTGGCTGTCTAGAACAGTGGGTTAGTGAGAGAGAAAATGTCACAGTAGCCCTTCCTTTTTTTTTTTTTTTTTTTTTTTTTTGGGGGGGGGGGGTTGTTTCTTTCAAAACACACATAGATTATTGAAATGACAGCATTTAAGAGCATTTTAAACATTACAGAATATTTGAAAGTACCTTGAGTAGAATTACTGCAATGGTTCACTTGTAAAATATAGCTCAGTTCTTGCTTTTGTTTTGCATTTCTAGCCACACTGGATTTCAATACCAGGATACTATAGCTTGTCATTATGTTAGTATCTACAGTAATAATCTATCAGCCAGCTCTCCTTCTGATGGGTTAATCTGAATTGCAGATCTGCCCATCTGTCTTAGGGCCAACATTAGCACTGTCCAGGGAGACTGGTGGCTCAGTGTAACACTTTCTGAGATACAGCCACACTGTAACACTGACTGAGATAGTAGGATAGCTCTCTTGAGCATTGCCATATTTTAACTATGGTGTTACTGCTCTTAGTACTGGCTCTTCTTGCATAATAGGTGACTTCTAGGACCTGGTTCTTGTGGAGAATTTACACATTAATTTCTGTTTATCTTAACAAATAGCACATGGCTTTCCCAATAGATTAGTTAATGGCACTTCACTGTAGGGCTGGTATCAATATTATATAGGTTCAGTTGTTACAAGTGTAAATGTGGAGGGTATTCTCTCTCTGTTTGATTTGATAGAAAGCTAGAATGTTTTAAGTATTTTGGATTCAATATTTAATGTAAAACATTTATACAATGTTATTGTATTTTTAAATACCTTCCATTTATAAAATCAAATCAAATGTAATTGTCAATAAATATTCTGCCCATAATATCACTAAACTGCATAGCTCAGAATTTTTACCTGATAGATTCTAACTACTATTGCCTGCAACACTTAACTGCACATTTTCATTATGTTTCTTTATACCTTAATACATCTTTGTAATTGTATTAACACTTCCAGTCACAATCTCTCTGTCGATAATTTTTATAATATCTTTTAATGTCACATTACTTTTAAATAATAATTTGTGTATAGTTTTAAAAATATTTCCAAATTGTGTTGTTTTTTTTGCACACCTGGACATTTTACAGTGACTACATTGCACTTCAAGAAAAGCATGGTATGACAAGAACTTTGACGACTGCTAAGTAAATGTTTGAAAGTAAGAAGTTGAGAATTTACATGTACTTGGTGAGTTGGATGGCTGACAAGTGCATGTCTGATGGAGTAGAGTGTCCACTCGACATTCCACAGCAGTGCAGCGTGCAGTTTTGTTAGGTGACACCATCACCACCATGATCAACTGAACTCAACTGTTATAGTGCACCACAGACAGCATGGTATCAGTGTCTACATGATACTCTATTTTTTTAAAGTTGTCATTCAGTTAAGTGGTGACAGCACCTTTACTTGCCCAAATCTACTTTCACTTGCCCAAATAATGTTTTTAAAAATCTAACAATATTGCACACGCAAAAATCAGTCACCAGGTGGACAACCTTACTGTGGCTTTTCAGTTGCCTATTGTAATTTTCAGTCACCAGTGGTGATCAGGTGACAGTTCAGGACAAACCCTGCAGTATATGCTGTGGTCAATTTTACTTCTAGAACAAAAGTGTGACTAGAAGTTGTAAAACACATCAAAACAACAAATCTGAACAGGGGTTGATCCTGTAACACTAAGAAACATTCTGCCACTGTTTTTATTGGGGAGCGGAACATAGCTCAGTGGTAAACATGTTCGCTCATTGTGCAGTTGGTCATTGGATCAATCCCACATGGTGGACCCGTTGGTCTATTTCTCGCTCCACGACTGGTTTATCAAAGGCTGTTGTATGTGTTATCCTGTCTATGGGATGGTGCATATAAAATACCACTTGCTGCTGATCGAAAAGAGTAACCTATGTGGTGGCAGCAGGTTTCCTCTCTAACTCTCTACATGGTCCTTAACCATAAGCCTGACGCCATATAACCATATAGCAGTGTGTTGAGTGCAGCGTTAAATAAACATTTCCTTCCATCCTTCCTTTAATTTTTGTTTTGTTTTTAAAATCATACCTACTAAAACACTAGTCTCATCCATAGGTGTGGGCATACAGAGAGTTAGTGAAAGTGACACAGGCTATGAAAGTAAAAGATGATTAAATTGTTGTTTTATAATCTCAAATATTATTAGTGTAGGACATCAGTTTTTGTGTATGCAAGAGTGAACTTGGCAGCATTTGTGCTTTGTGACGGCTGTTGGCTAGTGGTTTGAACACCCACCTAATTTGTTTTTTGTTTGTTTTTTTAATCTAGAATTTTTTTTCTAATTTTAATAGTTTTTATGAAGTTGTTTCACAGTAATAATTATGACAGTAGGGACAAGCACTAATGTGTGTGTTGCATGCCAATCTGCTAGGTATTTGGTGTGTACAGAAAAATGTCAGTGTGGAGGGTTCTTGAGGTAATCAAGATAACAGGTAAAGTGGGTGTCTGTCTAACAACAGGTGCTTCACCACTGAAAGTCAGTAATGGATCCGTATAAACAATCCTGAGAATTGGGGCTTGATCAAGTAGTTCATATATCAGGATTTGTGATAGTGGTTATGTGACAGAGATGGTAGAATGGAAGGAAATGTTTTATTTAACAACATACTTACTACTTTGCACTTCAAAGCATTCCTGTTATATGGCATTGGATATATGATAAAGAATCACTCTGATACAGACAGAGGAAGATAATTGCCATTACTTATGAGTTACTCTTTCAGATTAGCAGCAATGGTCTTTTTATGCATCAGTCCACATACAGGATAGCACATACCATGATGTTTATTACCACACTTGTGAACCATTATCTGTAATAAGAACCTTAGCAGATAAGATGCAGTTATTCTTTACATTGTTGTTAGTTTTGGGCTTATATATTGACATACCCAGTACAACACATTTTGTAGTTGGGCCTACAAGACAAATTTAGTTAACTGATAGGAATTGATCTTAGACTGCCTGGGTATTGTGCCACTAGCCCATGACTCATCTGCATGTAGTATTCAGAATTTTTATAACTAAGAGTAAAAAGTCCATTGTGTGTGTGTGATTATCAAGAATGTTTTAATATTGTGATCTGCACACATTTACCAGGTCAGGCAGTGCTTTGGTTCCAGTTATGTCGGTAGAACCTTTGCTATTAAGTTATATAGATGTCATTTGTTGTGCAACAGTTTTTGTTTTTGAACAGTATTTGTGTTTGAGTAAAACTGGAATCCTTGAAATACATAAGGTAACAGAAAATATCTGGAACAAAAATGAAGACTACGAGTTTGAAGTCCAACTTCTTCACGTGAAGTCACATTAAAAAAAAAAAAAAAAATCTAAATTGAATTATTATTATATTTGTTTATTTATTTATTTATTTATTTATTTATTTATTTATTTATTTATTTATTTATTTATTCATTTATTTATTTATTTATTTCAGCACTGTATACATTTGTATTGCCGATTATGTCAGTGTCGAGATTGGGCTATTCTGCTTGTAGAGGTGGAATGGTCTTTAAAGTATATTTATTGCTCGCTCTACTTGTATGCTAAAGTCCACTTGTTATTTAAAATGCTAATGAATATTCATATTGTAAAACATTGGGATATTCCATTCATTCAGTAGCATCCTCTGACTAATCTTTAACCTGTTTAAACCGCAGTCGAGTTTAAATTGAAAGTACTCTAACTATGGTGAAGACAAGAGTCTACAGATAGTGTCAGGCTAGTGTCCTTTGTGTATATTTCTCCAACTTCATATGTAATTTATTTCATATTTGCTCTAAAGGTGTTTGACGGGCAGGTCCCTAGGGATCACGTGGTTCTGTCGGTCATGAAATGTGGCGCTAAAAGCGTCGCCATTAGGAGTCCCTGTTGAGCCCATGCGTAGAACCATCTCGCTATATCTCGCGAGATGTGATTCTGCTTTTAAAATCCCAGAGGCGAAAGTTCTTGTATGAAAATGCAATATCTGAACAGTGTTTTATAAGATGGCCTAGACGATGCAGTAGCTAAGACATTAACAGCAAGGATGGCTCCAAAGTTACGTAATTGTGTGAAATAATTATGACGGTTAATTTCTTCCAGTAATAAAATTCAATGTATTTTATTATCGGACCAGTATATAAAGGACCAGACGGCCCAGATAGTTTCCTGCCTCGGACACAGTCACTGGCCATGCCAGAGGTTGTGCCCGGGAGCGGGCGTGTCTGAACCTTAATTGGATATAGACACGTAAATACGTTTCCCCGTTCCCCGTTCCCTGCTGCATACAGCTACTCCTGTCACGAGGCGAGTGACCGGGTAACAGGACGCTGGTCTCGTGACGGGCGTGTCTGAACCTTAAGTGGATATAGACACGTAAAGATGTTTCCCATCCCATCCATACAGCAAATTCTTTAGGAATAAGCCAACAACAGGGGAATCTTCTGACTCTGAACCTGAAGGATATAAAACACCAAACAAAATATTTCCTGATAAAAATAAATTTCTTAAACAAGATCCCACCAAAATAAAAAATATAAGTCAAATCAACAAATGACAATAGAAGAAAATCCAACACAATAAAAGTCTCAAATACAGAAGAAGAATTTCCAACACTACCTACTAGGTCACGTAATACGGAACCATTTTATACTCAATGTAAACACATTCCTATGACGTCATCTGGTAAAGGTAACAGAATTTGTTCTTCCCAACCCCAAACTTCCAATTCTTCCTTCAGGTTCATAACAGCAGTAATCTACGAGGCAAAAACCCAATTCGACCAAGGTTAACCAAAATAATGTAACTGATGACAAACGAAGAGATGTCAAAATTACAGAAAAACTTCACTGGGATCAGAGCAGAAAATCCCGATCTCAATATAGGAAAAGTTCTGGAGCAATATTTTCCTTGAAATAATGCTAGCTGAAAATACTGAGGTGGCTTCAATCTCTATCGAAGGTAATAACTATGAAATAAACCCTAGAAATTGCGGTTATATACAGCTAAGAAATGTAATTCCAAACAACCATCAGTATGCTTTAAATATAGCAAATGTCATGCTAAGAGAGATACCCCTTGTCGGTACCCCACTAGATGTAACAACTGTCGAGGAAGTCTTTACACACATGACAAATCCTGTCGGGCCTATAAAACGGCCCTTCAGCATCTGTTAAAAAAATACAAACATTAACAATCCTATATAACAAATAACCAATCACAACCTAACAAAAACACAACAAATGTAGTCAATAAAACAACATAACCTAGTCAATCTCAAGCAAATAAACACACGCATACACATAAAAACATTACTTTAACCCAAACCCAAACACAAGAAACAAAAATCAATAAAATAGATGGAAATACCCCAGTTGGAATTTTTGATTTAACAAAAATACTGATTGGGGTCTTCCTAATCAAATGTGGGATGGATGGCGAATACTTATATGAGCCAACCAGACCACAAATTATTAAAGCCACCAAGATTACTTGTGATCCCATTGATAATTCTTTTGGGATTGAGACACCAAGAGAGGATATCCTAAGAGGAGCTTTCAAGAGATACAAGTTATGGTTGCCTAATTCGTTAAGTGATACAAGATAATCATTAAATATCACTTACTGATCTGGTTAATTTCTCCAGCATGGGTGACTTCCACAGAAAAGCTAAAGGTACCAACCCCACATTTTTACATTTACATACCTCCCCTCCACCTCCATCGACGTGGTATATATTGTAAGAAAAAAAAATAGAAGTAATGGGTAATTTTAATATAGATATACATCTATATTTTCTAATGTGATGTCATCAGTACGATACATATAATAGCGTTATCAAAGCGCTAAGGTTGCCTTTAAAATATGTGCTTACTTTTTAAAACCAAAAATTATATACAGCTAATGATGTTTGTACAAAACCGTGTTACTAAATACAGTGTTCTGTCGATATTTTCCACTGATGTGGGGAACAGGACTGTTAGAATCATTGGCTGATCATTTAAGAGGGGATTTAGATTTGTTTTTATAAATAAAGATATATCTTACTCACAAATTCTGCCAAAAATTACACATAAAAACATGGAAAAGAACAAGATATTAATATTTTTAATTTTTATATCCATCCGGGGGGGGGGGGGGGGGGGGTGATCAAAATCAAATTAATGCAACAGATTTTTCTAAAATAGTATATAATTATACTAAAAATCTAATTGTACTCGGGGTTTTTAATAGAAGGAGTTCTCTGTGGGGCTCTTTTATAACATGTAATCAAGGGATGGAAATTGAAAATTTTATCGATGTAAATAATCTAATTTGTTTAAATTATAGTACTCCTACCTTTTTACATAATAGTTATGATACTTGGACATGGCTTGACCTCACACTGGTCTAAGATAATTTGGCCGTAAGATGTGAGTGGGAGGTATTAAATTATCTAAATAGTGATCATCTGCCTATCTTAACTCATTACAGTGTTAATGGGGAGTGGAAAAATACAATAAGCAATAAAACAAAATGGAATTTTAATAAAGCCAATTGGCCACTGTTTAAAGATTTTTGTTCAAAGATAAATATTAAACTTCTGTTCTTCTATAAAATCGGGTGGTCCTAGCTCAGAAACTTGGTCAAAGATTAAAATAGTCCAAGGGAAACACTACACCAAAAAACTAGTTTTTGGTAATAGTAAAATATGTAATACAAACCAAAAGAAAGCAAATATCTTTTCATAAACCTTTTCTCACTCAGAGAAAATTTCCAAAACATGTTAAAAACAAAAAATCTGATTTGGATAAACTAAAAAATTCCCTTGGACGCTACCGACGTGAAACTTGACTTCAATTTACCTTTCACTAAACAAGAATACATCGAGGGTTTCAAAAAACGTAAAGGAACTAGCACAGGGCCGGACAAATTTAGTTACCTGTTTTAAAAATATGCCAGATTCAACCCCCGATGTTTTCTTAGATCTGTTTAATACAATTTGGAAACAGGGGTATGTTCCTCTCCAGTGGAAAATAGCAGAAGTGTTTAGTCTCCACAAGAGAGGAAAATACCCCTGTGACCCGATTAACTATCGCCCCATATCTTTAACATCCAATGTCTGCAAGGCCATGGAAGACATGGTTAACGCTAGATTAGCACACGTTTTATATCTGGCAGGTCATGGTATCTGGCAGTAAATGTAGGCGGCTCTTTCTCCCGAGTTGTTGACTTGGAAAATGGAATTGCTCCAACACTGTTTAGTATTTATATTAATGACAATAGCAAATAACAAAAGGTATAAAAGCAAAAAATTAAGCACATGGCTCTTTGCCGACGACACAGCCTTTTGGCATGTCCATATAAACATTAAAGAAAGCTATTCAAATAGACATAGACCATCTTCAGCAATGGTCAGATACCAGGGTGTTTTCCAAATCAAAAACCGTTTGTATTCTTTTGTTTGTCACTATGCATTCAACCTTAATATTTACAATAGCCCACTCACTCAGGTAAATAAATTCAGGTTTCTAGGGGTAATCTTTGACCAAACCCTTAGTTTTATAGCCCATATAGATTACGCGGTAGATAATGCCTTATAATGCCAGATAGTACCTTAAGCAAATTAAGGCCAGCCTTCAAGGGTGACCTTAATTTGCTTAAGGTACTATCTGGCACCAACTGGGGGTCAGATAGAGTTATGCTCTTGACTATGTTAAACGCCTATGTGGTGTTTATATTGCAATATGGAGCTCCAGCCTTCTGTTGTGCCAAACCCCAAACCCTAGCTCGTCTGGACGTTGTCCAATCGAAAGCCCTTAGAACCATAGCTCAAACTTATATAACTACCCATACGGACAGCGTTCTGAACCCACTTCTGTCTAAACTTTGTTTTAGTTACTGGATCAAGGCCAGGACCATAACTCCAAAAACTCCAATAACTTTGCTTGAACCAGATCTAGCCATAAAAATTGGCTTGAACTGCAAAAGCACAGAAAGTGTAGGAGACTCCTTTGTCACAAGAATGACAAAACTAACACAAGCATGTAACATGGACCAAAACCTAAAGCTAAACTAACCCCCAAACCTAACGTGTCTCTCATACTTAAGGAAAAAGTACTGAATATCCACTTTTTAGAAATGTGATCTTTAGAGCCGCAGCTTATGACCTATATCCGAATCATATCCATATAGACACGGATGGCTCTAAATATCCCATTACAGGAAAAACGTTTATGGCATTCTACGTCGAGCCACTTTTCCCTATGAAATCATTCATAGGTAGAACTCGACTTAGTGATAATATTTCCGTCTACTCAATCGAGTTGATGGCAATATTACATGCCCTACTGTGTATTAAATCATACAATGGAGAGAAATCTAACTTTGTTATTTTCTCAGATAGCCTGAGTGCGCTAATGGCAATAGGAGGAGGTAACTCGGTTAGAGAAGATTTGGTCCAAATTATTGTAGGTATAAACAAAAACCTCATGAGCAAAAACTTAACCATTACGTATGAATGAGTTCCTGCTCATTGTGGGGAACGAAAAGGCCAATATCAATTCAAAAAAATCCCTCCTAGATCCCACAATAGGTATAAAAGTCAAACTCAGTCATAATGAAATTATGTCTATCTTTAATAAAATAGCCTATCAAATGTGGCAAAGGGCCACGCACGCTCATGTCTCCATCAAATACCCACCACTTTAGTATAAAACGCCGGCCTGGCCAGAGGTGGCACGCAGCGTCCTGGGTGTTTCTCGTGGCGCTGGCTTCGCGAAGCACAACTCTTTCTCATTCACTGCTCTAGGGCATAATCGCATAGTTATATAGGATTTATATATATCTTCTTTTTTTGGACGGCCCAGTCAAAATCAAGCGACATAATAAATAAATCTTAAACGGTAATATTATATATTTCATTTCGGCCGACGCCTCTAAAATATTAAATAATTCCACCCTTTTTTGGCTTTAAAGTCAAAATTGCCCCCAACATCTCCTCCTGCCTCGAACTCAGCCACTAGCCGTGCCAGTCCCAGTCCAGAATCGCAAAAGTAACAAGGTTTTACTCAGCTTGTTAACACATCTATTTATCGCCTGTAAGAGCTGGACAACTCGCAACTTAATCAACGAAAACTAACTGCGCCCTTTAAACAACGACACATTTAACTAGCCAAGATATGTTGTTGAGAAAGTATTCTAAGCCGGAAGAATTAAAACTCGAAAGTAACTGTTATAACCACTTTTGACGGAATGGTCGTATATTGATAATAAATCA
>JAUTBW010081080.1:0-10464 GCA_032361425.1 Peltospira smaragdina
TCTCTCTCTCTCTCTCTCTCTCTCTCTCTCTCTCTCTCTCTCTCTCTCTCTCTCTCTCTCTCTCTCTCATCTATATACACTGGGGGGTGTTGTGTTGATGTTTTTATTATTATTTGTTTGTTGTTTATTTGTGGTTCTTTATTTATTAAAAAATATATATTTGTGTGTGTGTGTGGTTTTTGGGTAGGTTATATATATATATATATATATATAAATTGCACACTTTTGGCCATTTGTTAAAGTAATTTAATCTTACTAAATTATTCTAACCAGTAACTACTGGAACGAAATCATCAGCAGTGTCGACCAAACTTGTTTCATAAATGGCAGGATGTAAATTGTGTGATTAGCCACATTTACCACCATTTAATAGCTTTATAAATTATGGGACTTATTTCAGAGAATGGAGAGTACGTTTAGTATTGGGCTCAAGTACAACATCGCGCCTCACCAGGAGTACCTCCTGCAGGGCACAATCATCGACTCCCATCGCGAGATTCTGCTGCATCGTCTCCGAGGCCTGTGTGACAACACTGACAGCAACCTGGAGAGTTTCAGTGACCATGAGATGGTCTTTACACTGCGTGAGTTTCTATAAGTAATTTTGAAGCTGATTCAGCAGTTTGATTACCGAATAGGTTAGTAACACACACCAAATACAACACACACAACACACACATACACACATACACAGAGGAAACCCTCTGCTGCCACTTCATGGGCTACTCTTTCCAATTAGCAGCAAGGGATCTTTTATATGCATCATCCCATAGACAGGATAGCACATAACACAGTCTTTGATATACCAATCGTGGGGCACTGGCTGGAATGAGACATAAATTATAAATGGGGTAAGACCCCTAAATGTTCATACAGTATTACAATGAAAATATGAAACAAATTCCTTATTTACTTTCCCTTATTCAGGCATATTTTCCAGTACACTGTAAAGGGACGATAGAAATCTGTTTTAGATTATATCCTGGTAACTGTCATAATGTACTTCAGTTTTAATAATACCAAACCAACTTCAGCATTATTTCCAGAGGTTCAAGGAGTAGATATATATATATTTTAAAAGCTTAATATATTTGTTTTTGTTTAAACATTCTTTACTCTATAAATGCAGATTAAAATATATTTATATACTTGCCAAAAGTAAATGGCTCAAAATATTATCCAAGTGAGACAAAATGATAATTTTAAAAATATAGATCTGATTTCTTGCTTTAAAAACAAAAGAAAAATCAATGCGTGTGTTATTTGACCGTTTCATTTTTCACTGTTTGACAGGTGGTCCAGTAGCTCAGCCCACCAACTACGTTTTGTTTCGAGTAAGACGAGCACTTGACAAGCCTGATGCAGCTTAGTAAGTCTGTTAGCTCATTGTCTGTTAGCTCATTGTCTGTTAGCTCATTGTCTGTTAGCTCATTGTCAGAGAGAGAGAGCGAGAGAGAGATAGATAGAGAGAGAGGGAGAGAGAAAGGGAGAGAGCGAAAGAGAGAGAGCGAAAGAAAGCGAGCAAGAGAGAGAGAGAGCAAGAGAGAGAGAGTGAGAGAGAGAGCAAGAAAGAGAGAGAGAGCAAAAGAGAGAGAGAGAGAGAGAGGTAAATTATTTAATGACACATTCGTTGCACATTTTTATTTACAGTTATATGTCATCAGACTTATTGTTAATAATAAGGACCATTATATCAGCCATTTATATGTAATATCCCACAAGCAGGATGGCACATACCACAGCCTTTGTTTCATGCATTCTATAGCACTGTCTGGAATGGAAAATAATTCAGTGGGTCAATGATGTGGCATTAACCCAACCTGATTTTTGGATGTATTCATTAAATAGTCATTGATTAACAAGGAATTTTTTTTTACTGGGTTTGTTGGCAAATAAATTTTATAAAATACAGGAACATTTATTTAGTCAAAGCTTTTCAGAAATAATTTCAAATATAAGAATAATAGAATAATTAAAAGAAAACAAAAATGTTCCAATGACTCTTTGTATTATATTTGGATGCATAAAATTTGTTACCACTGACTTTTTGTTTAGTGCTGTTTTCTGGGTTTGTGTTGTTTTTAGGGGCTAGTTCACATAAAATAACCCTTATTTTTATATTTTAGACAATTTATCTCTAATTTTATTATTTTGTAATTATCTTTTCTGCTAGTGCTAATACTAATAGTAATAGGTTTTCATTTTATCTTTTGTTTCAGTCATATACGATATCTAGGACAGCCTGAGATTGGAAACAGACCTACCCTAGTCCGAGCGTGCTTCGATGTGGCTTGTTCAGACAATGTTGTCCAGTTTCTTAATGAAATGGGATTCAGGTAAAGGAGAATTAATTAATGTGTTAACATTTGAAGGATAGCTTTAGTCTTAAATACTGGGTGTAACCTTGCCAGTAATAACAGGGTTAGAAATGAATAGAATTCAGAGGATCAAAGATATAGTATACGTCCTAAAATTGCTGGTTGTCAAATATTACTAAATTCCTGTCTGGATGACTAATATTGATAGAGCATAGTATTAATTGTCCCAGAAATATTAATATTGGTCGTCTTGTTAAGAACTAAAAGATAATACAAACCACTACAAATAATTCTGTTGCATAAGTTTATTCCACAGAAATTCTTGGTAGTAATTTTCAAAACAAAAATATTGGTCTACCTAGAATACTGGACATTCTTTTATAAATATTTATAAACACTCATTTAGTAAACCAGATTTTGTAGTCTTAATAAAAGAAAGATGTCTAACCCAGTTCTTAACTGATTGTAAAGTCTTGACTGCAGTGTGATCAAATCCAAAAGGTCACAGATAATGTCCGAGTATAATTTGTGTTATAAGAAAAACAGTTAACAGTTAATTCAAATAATGTATCCACTTTATTTGACTTTGGTTTGTACTTTAGGTTAGATCATGAATATGTGATTCAAGGACATTTCTTTCACAAAGGAAGAATGAAAGTGACTGTTTCCAAGATATTTAGGGTATGTATTTAGATAAACAGAAGTGTAAAACTGAGAGGTGAAACAGTTGGTGTATCAAGCATCAGGGTTCAGGATTTACAAAAGGTGGTTATGAACTCTGTTGTTATTTACATTTTAAAATGAAATTCTATTTTAAAACTAGTTTTGAAATAAATATCAATTCTTGGACAGTAAAAGTAATGCATGCTTTAAATAATGCATTAAATGATTGTGTGGTGTATATGCAATGTTTTGTCCCACTATTATTATTGGTCACACAGTGTATTATTATTCCTTTCAAAAATAAATAAGATGATCTTGTATTAGGTATGAACTGAGTGAATGCTGTTACTGTTAATATAATGTTATTATTCTGTAATAAGTAAATAACTAATCTTGTATTAGCTATGTACTTAGCGATTGTGTGATGTATTTGATGTTTTTTGACGCTGTTGTTATTTGTAATGTTATTATTTAAAAAGTAACAAAAATAGCACTGATCTTATATTTGCTAAGTACAGAGTGAATGCATATAATTTCCCCATGATATCCATTCATAAACACATGAGATAATTTCATTTATCTAATCATGTGATAATAGTATGCAGGTTGATGTACTAATAATAGGTTGTTCACAACACGTACATCTTAATGTATGGTAATGTGTTAATGAGATTTAATTAAAATTATCACGTCAAACTATGTTTTTTGCCAGTTGTGATGACACCATATAAAATATGGACGTTATTTTTTACTTGATATGTAAAGAAAGTTGAATTAAAAAATTTACATTCAAGGTGTTATAGAATAAATAAAATTTGCTACTTATGTTTTTTAATATGAAAAATATCAATCTCTTATCAATAATCAGTTGATATTTTCCATATTAAAAATCACTTGTGACGAATGCTGTGTTTTCTGATGTGCAGATTGATAATCTGTTGATATTTTCCATAGTAAAAATCACTTGTGATGAATGCTCTGTTTTCTGATGCTGTAGATTGATAATCTGTTGATATTTTCCATATTAAAAATCACTTGTGACGAATACTCTGTTTTCTGATGCTGTAGATTGATAATCTGTTATATTTTCCATATTAAAAATCACTTGTTACGAAAGCTCTGTTTTCTGACACTGTAGATGCTGCAGCCGGACAAGACGGACATGTCTAACCTGGAGCCGCTGTCGCAGTCTCACCTGGTGGAGCTGAGTGTGGTGGCTCCTGCCGGCCAGGACAAGATCGGAGACGACATGAAGAACTTCGCAGAGCAGCTCAAACCGTATCCTTATATACATATGAATGTTGTGAGTTTTAAGGTCAAACTTTATCCTTTTGTACACAGCCACATTCACTGTACTTAGGGAGTTTGTGAATGCAGTGAGTTTTAATATCAAACTTTATCTTTGTGTACACAGCCACACTCTTTGTAGGGAGTTCATGAATGTAGTGAGTTTTAATATCAAACTTTATCTTTGTGTAGACAGCCACATGCACTGTATGGAGTTCATGAATGTAGTGAGTTTTAATATCAAACTTTATCTTTGTGTACACAGCCACACTCGCTGTATGGAGTTCATGAATGTAGTGAATTTTAGTATCAAACTTTATCTTTGTGTAGACAGCCACACACTGTATGGAGTTCATGAATGTAGTGAGTTTTAATATCAAACTTTATACTTGTGTACACAGCCAACCTCTGCATGTAGGGAGTTCATGAATGTAGTGGAAGGAAATGTTTTATTTAACAACACACTCAACACATTGGTGTACAGTTATATGGCATCAGACATATGATAAGGACCATTTTGATAGTAAGGAAGGAAACCCGCTGCCACCACATAGGCTGCTCTTTCCAATCAGGAGCAAGGGGTCTGTTATATGCACAATTCCATAGACAGGATAGCACATATCATGGCATTTGATACGCCAGTCGTGGAGCAATTGGTCAATGGATGGATAAAGCAGCAGATGTTTTGATGGATTATGAATGGTGTAAACCACAATTCCAAATGTACCACAAATCTTATGTATATATTTTTTTTAATTATTAGAATGATCTTACTGAGGTTTCCTTGACCAGGTTGTAGACTGGTACAGCTGGATAAGATTGATCCAAAGAAGATTCCACAGTGATGTAGAACGATTCGCAGAAGCATGAGATTACATGACGTGAGAATACACCCCCATGATCTCTCTCATCGCTGGGAAGTGGAAAAGAAGCTGAGAAAGACTGATAGGTGACGAGTTGTCATAGGGATGTGTAGAACAAGCATGGAAGATGCGTAATAATACGTCTTCAGTCGACTGTTCAGTGGTTGTGAATAACCATATGTAAAGGACAAAGAAACATATTTGGTTTACTATGAAAGTTTCACTGTGATGGCAGATTATTACATGAGTGAAAGAGAAAATCCTAAGAAACAGAAACAGAGATGGCCACCAAAGGCAGAAAGCCAAAACATATGGGTTTGTGTTTTAAAACATTCAAATAGCTGATACTAAAACAGGCTATTGAGAAGTTTGCCGCCTCATTGTATTTTAATAAAACAGGTTTATACAAGAATTGTTTTGTTTAATTTTGTTAAACAGGTATGACAAACGAGCACCTATGTTAACGAATCTGTTCATACTTTCAAGATGAAAGTATTTCATTGTTTTATGTTTATCCTTGGAAACATTGCAGGGGGTTGTGTGGAATGTTTTGATAGTGAATGCCATCATTTGATTTTGTTTTGTTGATTAAATAAAATAAGTATATTCGAGTGATTATATCAGCATGGAACGTAGACACATGTAAAATTCCTTTGAAACATTGATAACAATAGATCTCAGACCAGTGTTTACTGGACAACACGTGAGCTACTTAATCATGCCTTGTCGCAAATTAAAAAAATAGTTTACTTGATATTCCTAATGCCAGTACTGTTTTGGTAACTATCATCTTTATCGATATTCTGAACTGGGTAATCAACATGCTTTGATAGTAACCAGCTAACATCCCATTTGTTCATGCAATATGTACAGGTTTACTTGTTTAAAACTGTAAAGGTACTTTAGACCCGTGTATAATGAGGTCAGCATTTACGGTAGTTTTGTTTCAGTCAAAATGTTTTTCGTAGTAACACACTCCATACATTTTATCTGGTTATATGGCCTTACTTACGGTGAAAGTAAGAAATGAAGCCTGCTGCCACCTTAATTACATGGACTACTGTTTCCAATAAGCAGCAAGGGATATTTCATATACAGACAGGATATAACATACCAGGGCATAATCTAGACAATTTGTCTAGGATCCCTTTACGATGAAATTAGGGGAAATGGGCCTTAAAAGGGGAATACGGCTATAAAATTACGGTAAATATGATAAATATATATTTTTCTAGTTAGCAGTAAATGAGCAAATTAAGGAAAAAAGAAAATTATTTTATACTCATATAATATAGTTTGTCAATATTATTAAAAGGAATTATCACTGCTAAATATATAGTCTTTTACATTCTGTGGGCAATCGTTTTGTTAACAATATGTGACTATATATAATATAGCGAATAATTAGTAGGGGTTCACAACAGTTTGCTAGTGGTTCTAGCACACACGGAAATCCGTTTCGCATTTTGAGTTATTGTTACTGCGGTGAATGCGCCCGCCTGCCATGCGATTAATCTGAGGTTGACCCCTGTGAGGTAGCCACTTCGTTTTTTTTATTAAAATGTTTCTGAGGCCGATATAATCGTTAAGAAATGCGTTGAGCAAGTCATGAAATAAAACTGCTAATCAAATTTACAGATGTGCAAATCACAACATTACTGCAAAGAAAAACAACTACATTATTTTTTTATTTTTTAATGACGATCACAAATAAGAAAATATTAGTGATACAACATTTCAACATAAAAACACATACCTAATTAGTGTAGTGATCAGATCTAAAAAAAAGACATGCACAGCATAAGGTTAGACAACAGTAAGTAAGAATATATTTAGCTAATATTAAAAACAGTGGTGAATGATACACAATCTTCAGTCAATAAAGACTAGGCTTAAAAAATCACATGTATCACATGTAATATTGTGGTTAGAAAAGAGATTCCGTATAACAAACAGGCAATACAAAATGTAACAAACCATTTATAATTTTCTAAACTTCTCGTGGTTAGTAAGTATAATGATCAATCAACATCTATCACATTTTTTTAAAAATTAAAATAATAATTAATTACCTACGTATTAACATTTTCTTTATAATCATTAGATATAACATGATTTACCATATTTCAGTAACTTTATCCATAACTGAATGTTAATCAGCACTGCTCTTAATAGCAAAGTTGATCCACTGTATGGTTTAACAATATACAAAGTATTGAACCATAAAATTACAATGGAATAATTTAACGTCATTATCATTTTATTTTTAAATATACAGATTCACCTGGAAATCAATAAGCTGAACAGAAATGTGGCATTATTTAGTAGTTTTTTTCCACCGATTATCACACACTGTTGAAATTTTGAGTAGCAATTGCAAAATAAAAATTATATTCAAGGCTTTCATATTTACAATGGAATCTTTCACAACAGTCTAGTGAACCTAACAATAATTAATATCTGAACAATTATTAGTGAATAAAACATTTCTGTTTAATGGTTTTCACATGTTTTACCCAGTTGAACATGTCAGACTTTCAATATTAAATATCAAGCACTATTACATTCTGTTTCCACTATATAAAAAGTAGATTAAAAAAAAAAAATTACCACAGTGAGATCATAACACTTTACCCAGTCAGAATTCCTTTAAAATCAAACCAAAACTACTTCTTTGTTCAATGATTTACCCACCATTTACTTTTAAAAGGTATCTGCATTACAAAGTAGAGGAGAGTGTATTAAACAAACCTAAAAGATCAAACTAACCTCCTCAATATGTCTGTATTATTTATTTTAAATCTTGGTCCCACTGGTGTCTGGCATAAGAGGGTTTCACTGCAGTGTATGTATGCACATAAAATTTAAATATTCTACCTGAATAAAGCTTTAATAAATAAACACATTTACGTTAAATATTTAAATCATGATTGAGCAGATATATGCAAGCTCATTATTTCGAGCATTTTCACTTCCTACAGTAAATGCAATAGCAATACATCTAATTAAAATTTATAGTTGTTAGTACCCACCAACATTTCATAAAAGTGATAAATTATTCCATTAATTTTGTAGATTTACTTTTAGATTCTCAATACCATAGAATAATTTACTTGTATATTTTTAGAGTTACAGTGTGAACAATCACTACAAATTAATTCTGTACGGTGCAAAGAAATGCACATATAAACTGAATTCACACTTGATTTCATTTAATTTGAACACTTTTAAAATAATGTCTGTAATAACATTTTTAATTTTTAATTCTGAAATATGTAAATTTTAAATTAAGCACACAGCACCGTCGGTTTCATGTTTCAAATTATAATTCAGATATTACTGGGAGTGCAAGTTTTCATCAGGTTTCGGAGAAGTGTAATTTCTACCCACCTTACACAATTTAAGGATATAAAATTATGTTATCTGGATAGTTTTCAAACTTTATTAGGATATTATAATTACATAAAAGTACTTTGTTTTAATTCAGAATCATAGCATCTAATATATGCCAGCAAAGCTATAAAATCATCAATGTAAGCAGATCCAAACACAAGGCTAAGATCACTAGTCTCTATCTGATGTACAAAAATAATACCTAAGCAAGACTAAACAAAATTTTGCACTATTCAACATAATTATTAATAGCACCTGTATAAGTATAGAGATTTAAGGGGGAGAGGGCGACAAGATAAAAAGCCTTTATTTATACCCTGTAACCAGTTAGATCTTAACAATTATAAACATAAATTTTAAATATTTTAACAAAAAAGAAAAACCTTTTCCAGTTTTTATAATTTAAAAAAATATCAAATAGTAAATTAATAACAGTATTAATGTCAACAAATGTGGATATAATAATTTATTACAATGTATATTTTATATGAGGTATATAATTACTCAAAGCAATTATTTACACTAAAAAGCATAATTATTAACGTTTATAATTCATTATTTGAACACTTATAAAGTACTGCTGTTGTTTTGTCACAGAAAGTATATTAATTCAGTATTTAAAATAATAAAAATATAACTATTATAATGCATGATATAAAAAAAAAAAAAATGAAAATAATTTTAAAATAAAAATAAACTGTGTACAATGGAATGTCTCATAAATTTATATTCCAAAACATCCATTCACTTTGTATATGCATAAACTTTTAAGTTCCTTGATGGTTTAATTAACCAATTATTTATTACTGTGCCATTTTATTACATAACCTCAAATACATCCACCTGAAAGAACTATCAATAAATGCTACCAGTGGTTCTTCATAACTGCTTTGTTATATAGAAAAAAACATACATTATCATTAAAAACAAGGGACAGTATTTGCATATCTGGCCAACAATATTTAATAAACAAAACCTAACAACCTCTGATCTTAAACTGGATGGCAAAATTTAAAAATAAATATACTTATTGCATCGAAGATAAATTACTTCTGTAGTGCATTGTGTGGCAAATAATAATTTAAAAAAAAGAAAAAAGATTTATCATAAAAGTAAATAATTTTGCATACTAATATTTCCATTAAGGAAAGGCATAACATATAATCATTAAGTACCAGTATCTTCAAGTTATTTGCTGTTCATGCAATACTGATATTTGAACATTGCTTATCAGTGATTTAAGTTTGATCATTGAAGCATACCGGTATTCCCAGCAAAATTATCTTTTATGATATTAAAACAAGGTAATACAGACTAGACTTGTATACATCTTGGTTACAAGGATTTTGAGAAAGAAATTACAGTGATTGTGATAGCAAGCCATAAGTAAAATATTTTCATACAAGTTACTTTGAATGAACAAAAATAAATAAAAGGAAGATCGGCATTATATAATTGAGCGATTCTAGAAAACAAATAATTTCTACACTTATTACCCTTCCTGAGATTGTTGAGCAAATCAGAGTATTATATTCTAGGGCTGTGTTGCAGAAATTGAGATTCAACAATTCAAAGGAAGAAAACCATGGTCCATTTTTAAACATAATCAATGTGTAAATCTTGTAAACTTAACACAACCATGTATTTTTCAACTGTGTATAAAGCTATATTATCTTCACACATATATTACACCAGTCAAGGTGTCAGGGAGATACAGTGATTTTTCAAATATAGAGCTGAAAATTAATACCAAGAAACTAAGAAATGTTTTAATGTTTTTTTTAATTCCAAAGCACAGCCTAGAAATAATTTTTTACTTGACCAGTGTTTGTTTAAACACATGTAAATTATTTGTACTAATCACAATTAAAATAATAATAATAATAATAATAATAATAATAATAATAATAATAATAATAATAATAATAATAATAATAATA
>JAUTBW010081191.1:0-10463 GCA_032361425.1 Peltospira smaragdina
AATAATTAAAAAAAAAAAAAAAAAAAAAATTAAAAAAATAATAATATAAAAAAAATCATGATTAAGAGAGAGATTTTTTTAATGTATTCACACACTCCTCATTCATTTAAAATTAAGCTGTGTTTCCAGTCACATGCTTTCAGTAATGGTGGATTTAATGCAAGGTGTTAACAGGACTACCTGGCTTTCATTTCAGATAGTTCTATGAAGTTTCAGGTGGTCCATATTTTGTCATTATTCGTTGTTTAAAATAACATTCTATGAAACTGTATAAAGAATCCAGTTAAGTGTCAATTTTCAAATCAATTTTATTTCTGTGGAGAACTTGTTCATACTTAGTTTAAACAAAAATAATTTGCATTGTGTACTGCATATGAATGCGATACGAGTCCAGTCGAGTTGAATACAATTTTTTTTTTTTTTTTTTTTTAAATAAAAATGAGCCTGTATTTTTTACCCTTTGAAGTAAGTCAGCGTTGTCAAAATCCACAAAGCGTCACACTGGTGCTGAATACATTATACAATTCCATGTAGTCGGACGGATAACCGGTTTTCAGCTTCATATAGTCTTGCTAATTTTCTAGTAGTCTCAGACTACCAGACTGGTCTTCATGATAATTCTTTTTGTCTATCATGCAAAATATCCATTTAAAATTGCCATGTCAGGAGCAAAATAACAAATTTAATGACTCGACTGAACTATAATCATAACCTAAGGCCATTTTGGAGAAAAAAATTGTGACAAATTAAGTGTTTGCAGTCTGAGCGAGACATAATTTTTTTTTCAATATATTAAATTTCTTGGCATTCAGTAATCCAACATCCTGCAGGGTGCAATTTGCTGTACACATTTCATAATTGCTCCACAATGGTGAAACACTCAATTACAAGTTGCTTATTATCTATTACATCTATAACTATGCTAATAAATATGTAATTTAACTTGTTCATTGTGAAAGAAACTCGATTTAATTTTAAAACATTTAAACTAATTTAGCTCTTCAAGTATGCAACAATAGTAGTGATGAACATAGTGGCCAATTTCTTCCATTTGTGACAATGCCATTATCAAAAATGCCCTTTGAGATTTGGCACTGACAAATTAAGATCAATTAGAATAATTTGTGTAAGACATTTTTACTAAAAGTTATGTCACCACCAAAAATATTTTAATTAGAACAATTCCTAATGGCTTACTACAGGGATCAATCTTAGATTAACCATGAATGCAGTGTGCTCTTTCACCTCTGCTATTGAGGAGTCTTGCTAAAAAAAAATTCCCCCACAAACATTTAATTTAAAATAAACTAAATTCAAGTTGATAGTGATAAGGTCATTACAGAATTATTAATTTTTCATGGTACCTAGATAGTTTATTTTAATTTTAATGTTACACAACTTGCCTCAGTACTTATTTCTCATCATAACTTATCAAGAGTAGCAAATATTTCAACATCATAGGCAAAAGTGTAAGCCAGTTTTAGACACTACACTTGTACAAATGTGTCCAACCGCAAACTAAGCATCAGCAACACGTAAATTACATTGTTGATTTTACCATGTTTTAATACTGGTTATTACACCACTATACAAGCACTACAGAACCTGAATTACACTTGTTAGCCTTTGTTATCAGAGATCATCAAACGCTAAATTCAAAATTCACCATTTTAAGTGAGACGGGCCTCCCCATGAAAGAACATGTGCTAACATAACAAGCGTTTGTATGTGACCTAAATAGTGTAGTAGCGTAACGAGTCCGGTGTGGAGTGCACCAGTTAGACATGTTTGGTTCGTCTTTTCTAAATGTTTAAATAGAAATATTCAACATAGTAGCTTTAATATCCTAAACCCAGGAATTAAACATCTTGGGGAGGGGGAACAAAAATCCTGCTTGTCCATAAACAGATTTCATAAGCGGATACAGCAATACTATTTAATACATGAGCAAAAGATGTAAGGATATTACATGAGTGTTCATGACAGACAATATTTACAACACGAGTGCCTAAATTATCAATTTCCTGAGCAAGATCTAGGGAAATTTGATAATTTAGGCACGAGTGTCGTAAATATCTGGATATGAATGCAATATTCTATTTATTACTGTAAAACTATCCTACCAATTCCCGCTAATCTTTAAATCTTATACAAACAGCAAAAAGTTTTTTCAATGCGGTGATGTCAGACGCCACCGGTGTTAAAATTTACCAGCCAATCGAAATGAGATGCCAATCATTCCTAAGAGGACATACAATATTGTTATTAACCACGAAGGAATCGTACAATAAATGTGTCCCTTATTATTTCTTACCGTGTAGGTAATAAATGTAAAATATTTCAATTTCAATTGCTATTTAAAATTCACCTCTGGAAATGTTGAAATGAATTACACATTTATCCTTCTTTCCTATACTTTGTATTAATTCTTATAAATTTATTAGGGCATGCATTTCATCTGCCTAAACTGAAATGTAAAGACTGATGTTCCTTTTTTGTAATAACCAAATGTCATAATGCAATGAGTGTTGAATACTACAAGATCATGTGATTATAACAGTCTACATAATAATAGGTACCAGCAGAGGTCTGGTAAGCTGAGTGGAATTGGTAATTTTTTTTTAATTTGGGAGATTTCTCAAGCTTGTATCTTTTATTTTTATATTTATCGTTTAGAAAATTACACAGGATTAAAGATTATCCTTTGTTCTTTAACATGGTGTTTGTTGTTTGTTGATTTAGATTTATGTATGATACAATTTTGTTAAAAATTAATTATTAGAGTAATTAGCGCTGTGGAACACGCCTCCAGCAGCAGTGTGCTAGCACAAAAGCGCCATATATCGTACAAATAATCTAAAAATAGCATGCTATTCGGTAGAAACTCATCTTTAATTTGATACCAATTATGTCAAAAAAGTATAATATATGGTTACTCAAATGTATGTTTGAAAATAAAAATTATTTTAAAATAACTACCACAACTTTATTTTTATTCAAAATCCTATAGAATGTTATATCAAATGAATCTTCATTCAATAGCCTTTTAGAAAATCTATCCCAGCATAGTGTGGGTTACACGGCGCACATGCGCAGTCCGAAACAAAATGGTCTATTTCTAGCTTGTTTTGAAAAACGATCATGTGCGCGACCACGAGGAATGGCTGAAAAAAGTGAACCGGAAATTCCAAAACTATCAGCGATATACGACAGAATAGGTAACTATTTTAATATTATTATTTTGTATTTCTTTTATTTGCTATTTAGTATTATACTATTATGTGTTTTAATAACCGATGTTTATTTTTAGGTCAATAGTTTAGCAAAATGTACTTTCGATTTTTTAACCATGTCATGCCATGTGCCGAAGCGTAAACAAATCCCTACCGCTCGGCTTTGTATTACAATCGTCACATATTTACGCGTTTAACAACAAAACTAATTTTGGTTTTCAGTCAGCAAAATGTTCATACATTCTATCTTTTATTATTAGCGCCATTTATTAGTTCTACGGTTGTATTTTTACTGTTTACCAAATATGTTAAAACACAAATAAATCCAATATGGCGGACGGCGAAGTTTTGTTTGTTGTTTTCGCCGATCGTATTGCAGTAAATCATGACTTTGAAATTCTAACTGATGTATAATTTGAACTAAAGAGATGAAAATATACTTAATTACCCCCTTTAATTTTAGTCAATTATTATTATTATTATTATTATTATTATTATTATTATTATTATTATTATTATTAAGCCTACATGTAACATTTAATTATTACATTGGTTGTTATGGTTTTATTTTTAGATATTAATAATAAATAACATAATAAATAATATTAAAAATGATTAATTATGCATCTTCCAGCATGATACTGACAGACCTACATGGTGTGGATGGTCATAATAGCCCTTAACCATAACACTAAACAATAAATAACATTTACTGAGTGTTGTTAAATTAAAAACAAACAATTCACACTAGTATTTAAAATGATTGATTATGCATCTTCAGAAATGGTACTTGTTAGAATTATTTTGGACACTTAAGGTGTAGATTATTTAATATTTGCATTAATAACTCTCTCTCTCTCTCTCTCTCTCAATGTGTGTGTGTATCTCTGTCTCCATTTACTTCTTGTAATATATTTTAAGAATTATTATTATTTTTTAGATGATGAAAACTTTGCAAAGTTGAAAGTTGTATTTAATTGCACTGGAAGGGGACGGAGACCACGTTTGCCGCAGATTTCCTGTAATAATAAACTTCTGCTTCAACTTTATTATCTGAAAGAAAATAAATCTTGGGATGCACTTTCAGATTTTGCTGTACAGCTAATAAAAATAGACAAACCCCGAATCCGTCCTTTAATTGAAAAAACATTAAAAACTGCGCAAGTGATTACACAAGATGACAAACAGATTGACAAATTCCTTGAAACAGAAGTACAACTTGTTGGTACTTTTTTAAATGCACATGGAGTTACAAATACTGAATTACTTTTGCAACCAAAAACGTGTAGATCAGTTGTTTTACAACTAACAAATGGCATTATTTTGGACTTGATATCTTTTCAGAAGAAAGAAAGCTTACCAGTTGCATGGACATATGCAAGTGCAGTTTACCTGTCTGGTGTTGCTTTAAATCAAAGTTTATTTGTTAAAGATGTGAAACAAATTCAAGAAACTGCACGCAAAAAAAGCAAATCTCGAAATCGTGATAAAGAATCCTATAACCATTTTAACAATGTTGTATATACACAGAATCCTGCAGTTCAAAACAGCCCTGGTAATTCTTCTAGGAAGCGAATTAAACTGGATGATCTTGCAGATGTACATGTATGTGAACACAATGAAAACCCTGAACCTCTCCTAATTGCAGCAGAAGCAATTCAAATTAAGAAACTGAAAGGTGATTTAGAATTGCAGAATAAGGAACTTTGTGATGAAAAAGAAACCTCTAAGACACTTAGAGAGCTACTTTCCAAAAAAATTAAGGAATTGGAAAGAGAGATTAAAGAAAGAAACGACACAGTGAAATCAAAAGAAAGAAACATAAACACACTTCACATAACAGAAAATTACAAACGCAAACTTAAACAGTGTGAATCGGCTGTACAGAGAACCACCCAAGAATTGACAAATGTCCGCCATTCGTCTTTCTATATGAGATTGAAAAGGTGGGAATATAAATTGAAAAAGAAAGAGAAGTATATCAGTAATTGTTCAAATCCCAGTGAAGTTAAACTTAAACAGAAGAAAGTTGAAAAAGACCCAGACACTTCTGTCAAACTGTACAAACAAACTGAAAAAGAAAACAAAGGAAAAAGAAAGTTTTCTGTGCAGGATAGATCACCTAAAAAGTCAGCTACAAACAGAAACATGCACAGAAAATGATCACCTACAGATGAAGGAAGACAACAAATACACAAAGGATGTAATAAAATGTATCATAGAACTGATTGGCCAGGCAGATGTGTCAGGAAAAAAATTGTGGAAATGTGATTGACATTGTTTCAAGGAATTTATTCCATGTTAAGATTGCTTCAATAGATATTCCATCAGAATGATCCTCTCTCAGATTTGTTGATAAAGGTCACATTCTAGCAAAACATCAATTAGCTGAAACTCTTCTGAAATCATCTAGTGTTGATCTGCATTCTGATGGCACTTCAAGAGACCATAACAAGGTTGTGGGGCACCAGCTATCTGCAGACGGTCCAAATCATAACCAAAGTTTATTGATGTCATGTGGATTTACTCCTGTCTGCCGAGAAGATACAAACACCCTTGTCGATGTCGCCTTTAATTTGCTGAATGAATTGGCTGCACTATATGATGATGATGAAGCAGACCATATTTTTCAGTCCATGTTAAAGAATTTGACAGGTCTGATGAGTGACAGAGCTAGTGTAATGAAGTCCTTCAATAACGTCTTCAATGAAAAGAGAAAAAGTATTCTTGGAGTGGATGAAAATATGGAATTCCTTCACTGTAATGCCCATTTCCTTCTTGGATTAAGTACTGCATCAGATAAAGTTTTAAAAGAATGGGAGAAAGAACAGAAAGAAAAGATTGGTCGTGACTGTATAGACAAATTTAAAAGATTTTCTAGTTCAGAAAATGCTGGATCTCGATTCATCGGAACAGCTTGTGATATTCTTGGTCCCCAGAGGAGATGAGAAAAGCGGATGGAAGGATATGTGGGAAGCATTTTGTAACATGCAAGGAATTGAGTCAACCATCACAAATTTCAAGTCAAACAGATTCAACAATCTCTTTCAGGCAGCTGTCTCTCTAAATTACCATAGAGATGACTTGATAACCTTTCTTCAGAATTACATGCCCACATTAAACCTGAAGCAAGAAAGTGTTCTGTATGATGCCAAGTGCAATTTAATGGATGCTATCATAATTGCTCTTGGCATCATCTACCATGAAGTATGATGTTCAGTATGTGGCACTCTACAGCTACATAGTCAGGTGGGAACAGGATGCAAGAAACGCACCACCTCTCTTTGGACTTTTTGTGAAAAGCAGTTTGTTTTCTTCACTCTACGATACCAGCAAGGCAAAACAGAACACAGTTCTTCTTCTTCTGCAAAAATTAAGTGCTTTTTATCGTAAAGTGGTTGAACGGCAGTTGGCAGATTTTTTACGAGGTGGTAGATATCATAAGGTGGAGGATAAGCAGGTGATAAACAAGTTGAAACATTCTAAAATCACAAATCTAATTGGATAGGAGTGCTTCAGTGATTTGGACTTTAGTATTTTCAAAAGAAGACATGCTTCCATTCACCACCACAGCACAATTAACATGCTAAAAAGGAATAAAACATCAGCCTGGTTTGATTCTAAAAGCAGCGATGAACAGGATGATCTTCTGATTTGTTCTGAGTAATCAACAAATTACGGAAGCAACACATGCAACTGTTAAAAGTACAGAAATCTTGAGTACTAACAAAAAAGTTAAGGAAAAGAAAGCAGCAGATCTTGCCGGTTTGAAACAAAACATTTCAAACAGTGTCAGACAACATGGTGGACCATGTCTGAACTCGGACGATGTGGAAAAGATAATACAGGACATTACCCATGTGAAAGAAAAAATATGAAGCTGTCAAAAATGAAATACGCTATCAAAAAACTGTGTTGGGTGCCAAAAGTTCATTTTTGAAGCTTTCTGGTCCTCTTGAAGTTCTTAAAAATAACCTAAAGTTGTTTCTTGGTGGAGAGGTGCCTGTGGTGGATGTTCTGGTCAGTGAATCAATGGAAGCAGATACTGATGATGGTGAGTGTGTTGATGAAAATGATACGACCAGTGAAGACTGTGATTTGGCTGAATCAATTATTGATGACTGCCACTTTGGCACATTTGCTTTCAGTTAACAGGGTCAGTATGTTGCTGTTTACCAAAACAATCACGACTTCATAGGGCAGGTAGTAAACTGCATAAACACTGAAGGAAGAGAGGTGAAATTTCTCCAGAAATGTGGAATTAAAGCAAATGTGTTTAAGTGGCTTAGGATTGAAGAACTTGAGACAGTTTCATCCAGGTTTGTGATTGAAAGTGACATTGAGATAATGTCCAATGGCAAAATGTGGTACATTCAGTCATCAGAGACGTATGCAAAGTTGTACAAAAAATATCTTTTGTACAAGCAAGTATATTGTTGAGAGCTGGAACTAGACCATTCCAAATACCCCAAAGACAGACATTAATCTGACATTAAATTGTAAATATCTGTTGTAAATAATGTATTTTAAAGAAAATATTCTGATGGAAAATTTGTCTTCGAAATTTAAGGTATGTATCATTCCTGTCACTAAGACCTGAACATTATTTTTGTCTTAACAAAGATGACTTTTTTATGTGAATCATACAATTTTTATTAAAAACATTTTTTTTAATTTTATTTTTTTTAAACATTTTATAATATTGTAATAGTAACAGGTTATTGTGTACATAACATATCCATATACAAATTGTCATATAGATAGCATTAATACTTTTTTAACTAGATTTTTTGGAAAAATGTATATTTTTGCCAATTTTACACCCTTTTTTTCCACGCATGTTTTATGACATTTTTAAATTTCAAGTGGCTCTAATGATAAAAGTTAAACTAATAAATAGCTGGAAAAAAATAGGTGTACAGTACATTAGTCAATGTCATTAAATTAAAATTCACTGGTCTTACAGCATCATTAGAATATTTGGTTTGTGACTACTCAAATGTGGTGGTGAGACTAATTTTGGCATCTTTTTACTGATATAATTTCTATTTTCACACCACCAATCCACACTGCAAACTTTGTGGTATCAAATCCATTTTAGTTATTTCTGTTGCAGATTAATACATATATTTTAAAAACTACTAATGAATAATGGTCATATATCCATGTTTTTAACTATTTTAAGCTAAAATGTGCTCTTTATAGCATAAAAATGTGATTCATATTTGACGGTTGAAAGAAATGGGCATATTTCCAAAAGTAATAGAATATATTTCCATAATTCTTTTTGTGAAATGCTTGTATTTCTTTAGAGTATTGAAAAAATGCATAATAACAGTATAGCTGATTATTAAAAAAATGTGACTGCTGGTACCTATCTTTACCTATTTTATTATGTATTCACCATAATACTATTAATTTCAGACAGTACCATTGTGTGGCGGTGTGAGTACGGAATGCAGAAGTTCAGCACTGTAGGGCAACTGTTAGGCAGTTTGCTAATAGTTCACCCCTGGAGAAAACATGCACTGTCATGGAAGAAAAATCGGTGGAGAAGTGGCGGCACAGATAGCAGTAAGCATGAAGACTG
Organism: Peltospira smaragdina; assembly: GCA_032361425.1. NCBI lineage: Eukaryota > Metazoa > Mollusca > Gastropoda > Neomphalida > Peltospiridae > Peltospira > Peltospira smaragdina. The sequence goes on from JAUTBW010081191.1 coordinate 8,824, forward strand.
CAGCAAAGAACGACCTCTTCTGATCAGCAGAAAGCATTGTCGAAGAGCTTCTCCAAGAACACCTAGGCGCTGCACCCTGCCCATTGCTGCTTACCACTGAATGGCTGGTACACACAGCCAATTACCACCGCCAAAGTAGCCGACCGAAAAATCTGACCAACCTGCAATTCCAACTGCAGATGGAATTCATTCCGGAAAACTTCTTGAAATGTAAAACCATTTCAAATCTAAGATAATTTTAGTAATCATATTTAAATTTAAACTTAAGGCAGTTATATTGATATTTGCTTGTGTTGTTTGTTGTTGTTTTTTGTTTTTTTTTAATATGTTGCCGTTTGGTTTCATTTTCAGATCGTTTTAAAATTTAGTGGGTTTTTTTTTATAGATGTCACTATTGGGACCAAACACCATTTGATCTTTGCAACAGATCAACAGTTGCATCTGTTATCAAAGACATGGTACGCTGACAGAACCTTCAAGCTAGTGAAAGAACTATTCAGCCAGTTCTTCAGTATTCACTCGTTCATTAGACATGAAGACTGCGCCAAACAAGTTCCGCTGGTCTTTGTTCTGATGTCGGGACGCCAAAAGAGGGATTACAAGGCTGTATTGGAATGCTTCCACAACCACCGAACGTGCAACATTTGGTGGTTGACTTCGAGTCAGCCTTGTGGAGGGTTATTGCATCCGTTCTTCCAGTCGTCCAGATTAAGGGGTGTGCATTTCATTGTACACACGCTGTCTGGAGAAAGGCAACTATTTTTTTTACTATTATAATTTTAACAAATCTTATACAATTCAGATCACGGTCTGACGCTGTTTGAAAACCGCAGGGAACCTCGAAGACACTGTGCGATGATTCACATGTTTCCACAATTTTCTACAGATTCCGTGAGTGTCTGTGGGCACCACCAAAATTCTGCGGAAGCTCTAAAACATAAGAAATCTGCGCAATATCTAAGCTAATTTTAGTTTCAAATACACACGTCATATGTTTATCGATACTGTAGTTTTTTTGTGTTTTAAATTGAATGAACTATACTAAATAATTACCAAAACAATTCTTTATTTTACAGATTCAAGACCGTCACCTTGGTGAGTTGGTCCGCTTGGAGGCTTGGTCTTGGTCCAGTCACTCACTCAGCTCATCAATCAGTGTCACTGTCAGTGTCAAATCAGTTTCAGTTTTTCACTCTATTAAAACATTGTACGTCAGTTGACAAACAAATAAAATAACTTACTCCAATTTTTCCGTAATTCCTGACAAAATTCTTCTGAAACGCAGAAGAACCCCAAGAAAATATTCGTTTCAAGGAGGCAGCCATTTTATCATCCCGCATTCAAAAGTATAATTTATTGATGCAAATAAATCACAGTCCAGTTTAAATTGATCGTAAAATCAGTTGGGTTTATTGGAAAGTTTAAATTTGATAGCGTACTTGCTTATCTGCCTTATTAAAAAATATATATATATATACATTATGGTATTAATCCCGCAAAAGGAAACTTTACGGTATAAAAGACTGACCCACCAATGCTTCCTTAAATAGAAGAAAATTAGTCGTTCTGTGTACGCCTACAGATATTTGTAAAAATTTAATTAAAAGGATCCAGGTAGGGGAAATCGAGATATCAGCAGT
>JAUTBW010081302.1:0-10463 GCA_032361425.1 Peltospira smaragdina
AAAACGCCCCCCCCCCCCCCCCCCCCCAATTTATGGTTTGGAATTATATCTGGATTAACATCAGCATTAAAATTAAGGCTGAAGTTACATTTTAATTGTTGGATTGGGCTGAAGTTTATTCTTTAAACAGTTGAGAGTAATAAATGGGTCGACATCCTTACAAATTGGGGGTGGAATTTAGTTCATCAAGAAAAACATCTACGTAGTACATTCCATTTTATAAAGCCCTAGACCATTTACTTAACCTGTGTGATGTGAACTTGATTTTAGTTATAAACAGGGTATAGGTAAAGTTTGCTCTATTAATTTTATATTATTAGTACAGTGGAGGGATAATGGCAGAACTCTTTCCATGACTATCATTCATCCATTCCATGACACATAGGTATACAATATAGCACTCATTAATATTCACATATCAGGATTATTAAATTATATGACAAATTTAGTTTGACTCAATTTCAGATTGATGATGATTCAACTGGTCATCCTCTAGATTTGTTTTGTATACCCAAACACTACGAAGATGATTTGGAATGTATATTAGTACCAGCTGGACTAATCAATGACAGGTACATTGTTTTATATAAATGGTAGAGCACTCAGACTAAGTTAAGCATGAGATACGCAGGTTTACCAGTAAACTAGCAGGGCTAAAACCCAATTTTATCTGTCATCAGATCATAGATCAGTCTTTACTGGTAAGCCACTACAGAAAATATTTCTACAGCCAATGTTGACTATAAGGCAGTTTCAGACATAGCTATACAATTCAGAATTATTTTAGTTTAATAATATTTGCAGATTAAATTTAAGTAGCATCACAATTCTGTTAATCCCAAAAGTGAAAACACAATATTCCTTTTGTTGTATGTATGATCAGTTGCATAACTATGAGGGCCAGGGGAGCCTATTCCCCACCCCATTTACATCATGGTCCCACCCATTGGACCCCCCATTTCACCTTTGTTTGAGCACACTAAATATGATGGACAAACTGGAATGTCAGTTTTGTGTAAAAAAAATAATTTAAAAATTGAAAATTATGATTATAATTTTTTTGTCATTTAAAAAAAAAAAATTGAAATTGGCTGTGAGAAAAAGTGAAAAATTGATACCTTTTTATAGACACTAGTATACTCCAAAATAAATATGTGGTTTCAGTTTTATATGGCTGCATATATGTAATCTTGGTTTTCAGTTGATTTATTTTAATTTTCCCCCATACACCGTTTGCCATATAACGGCATCGAGGTCGTCCTCACGTTCGAGTTATCACCCCTTTTTCCCCCAAATAGGTCAGGAAGCAGACAAAACTAACATGGATGTAATGGGTTTAATCAAGTTCCACTGACTGATTTTTTTTTACCCTTCAAAGTTAAATACGAGAGGGTTTTAAACGACCACTTAACATGTAAGAGATGCCCCTTTTATGATTGTATTCGAATATCCGGGTAATTTGTGACATTTCAAGATGGAGGATGAAACTGGCAAGTGTTGTATTGTTTTTTGTTTTCATTAATATTGCACATACTAATTTTTCCACTTCGCTTCCATGAGATATATTTGCTCCACTGAAACAAAATATAATTCTTCAGAAACGCATGTAATATTTTTGATGAATTGTTATTGACAACCTGCAGTTGTTTACAGAATTGAGCGCCTAGCCCGAGATATTCTGCGAGACTTTTCGCATGAGGCGATTGTGGCCCTGTGTGTGTTGAAAGGAGGCTACAAGTTTTTCACAGACTTGCTCGACAAGATCAAAACACTCAACAGAAACAGTGAAGAATCCGTACCCATGTCTGTGGATTTCATCAGACTTAAGAGCTATGTGGTAAGTTTATTTATTTTTGCCATTAATTTTTTTTTTTTTTTTTTTTTTTTTTTTAAATAATTTGTAGTTTATAAAAATTATTATTCTGCACATATATAAAATATTTGTATTAACATAAAAAAATAAATAAAAGGAGTGGCTCCCATGCTATTTCATAAGTAGTTTCTGTTTGATTTATAATTTAATCAGTATATTGTTAAACATGCAGATTCTGGGTTACTAAAACATTTAGCATTTTTAAATATAAAAAATTGTATTAATGCTGCTGTGTATAGTAGGTTCATTACATACATGTAGAATTAAGTTAAATAGAATTGCAAATCCTTTTTGGCCTCAGTTACAGCCCTTTTTTTGGATGTGTTTTATGCCATTAAAACAGCACACGACATAGACTCAGGGTTGTCACTGAACTTTCTCCACTGGAGGTCATTTCAGCTTTCTTGTGAAACCTGGGGAGTCCCATAACAGGATTTTAAGATAAAATTGAAGAAATAAGATTCCTGTCCAAATTCCATGCTTCAAAAGAAATTTTTTGAGGTTGAGTGAGATCCCTGTAGGCTGAATAATTTATCTTTGCAGTTTGGCATATGGGTGGTTAAACGATAAATTTAAGATAGTAACACAGTTCTTATTCATCCAAAAATGTGTAAGAGTATATTAACATAAAACTGCTGTTATAATTGTATTCATCATTAAATTTACTTTCATTAAAACCAGATTTAGCCCAAGCATTTTTAATATTCTTATAATATACCTTGAGAACACTGATACTTCAAATTTGAAAACATTTAAATTATTTTTTCATTTGTTTTAGAAAGTCATTTGTAATGGCCAAGGTGGCAGTGAGGTAATAGTGTTTATATGTTGTTTGATGTTATTTTATATTTCCAGTTGTTTTAGACAGCAACATATTATATTGCATGTTTTAAGTCTTCATCAAAATAGCACAATTATGAATGCTACTTGGGTTTAAAAATGCTAATGGAATAGAATAATTAATCAATTATTCTGCAATATCTGATTTGCCAATGGGCAAAAGTACAGCGAAATAATTGATCAGTAAAACTGCATTACTGAACTTACAGTTGCCTTGTATATTATATTAGATACCTTTTAATAGTTAAGTGTAATAGACTAGTGCTGTGGGCATGTAGGAAAATAACACACATTTGGCTTTGCAACTGAGTTTCAATTGTCCACTCATGGTGTTCTTATTAACATATAAACGGAGAGTTGTTCTAAATACAAATTTCTCAATTTTGTTTAAGTGAGGCGGGTCTCCCAGTGAAAAAACATGTACTAACATAGAGTTTGTATGTGACCCAGATGGCGATAGTAGCATAATGAGTTTGGAGTGTAGCATGCCAGTTAGACATAGCATGACTGGATCGTCTTTTCTAAATGTTTAAATAATAAAAATATTCTCGAAATAGTAACTTTAAGTCTATAACTAGCTTGTATAACCGTATGTAATCCGCTTGTGCTATAAGCAGAGAAACGAAAATACAATGTTGTCCCATTATAATACGATCACTGAGGTACTAAAAATACCCTTTTTTTTCTAAACAGTTAAACTATTCTGCAAATATGTTAAAATACAAATTAATGTCTATACAGATTTTTACTAAGAAAAGGGTTTAATGATCATCGTGTTATATATTCAGATTAGCTTAACTGGATTTCAATGTACCATAGTTATGTATACAGTGTGTATCGTAGCCATATGAACTTCACAGTGATTTCAGTGTTAGGTGTGGCAGGCTGCTGCACTTACGTCTAGTACAATAATAAAAGAAACAATTAATAAATGTATGTTGTCGGAGATCGGTCCATTGTTATTTTAGTGTAAACACTTTACCGATCTTACACAATTCTTAGTAATTAGGGGATATAGTGTGACTTACGAAAGTTTCACTAGTTGTTGACCAGAGATCAGCAACTGCAAAACTTACCCAATGTATTAATTGTTTTACATGACAAGATTTTAAGGCATAGCGGTATTTGATTTAAGGCGCTTACATACTGGTCAAAAACGCCCAAAGTGATTACATAGCAGGCTAAGGATTAGCAGCCCGCTATGCAAAAAGCTCAGGATATATGTATGCTAATGAGGGACTAAATTTTAAAAACCTGGATGTCTTCACATTTAAGATGAATATAGTTTTCACATTTTGTTTTGGTTGATTAGGTGATTTTGTGGGTGTTATAGTGGTTTTGTTTTTAAATTTTAGATGTGTGCTTTTGAAATGCCAAGGTTTTTCTTTTTCAGTAAATGAAAATAGTATGTCACATCATAGTAATCCGTATGTGCTCTCCTGTTACGTGGTTGATCTGAGATCAATCCCTAACAGGTAAATGCAAGTCTACAAATTAAAAAATTCTGATGCTGACATAACCGTTAATAAAAATGTGTTGAGTGCATCGTTAAATAACTAATGAAATAATTTTCTCTTTCATGCATCATTGCTGTAGTTTAATTATTATTATTATTATTTTATTTTATTTTTTTATTTTTTTTAATAAATTAATCTGGCTAGTTGTAGAGATGATCATTTGACTAAATTTAGGGACAAATAAAATGTAATATTTTTTCAAGTAATACTTTGTTTCATTATTAAATAGGTCAGTAATATGTGACATTTTGACTTTAAAGCTAGTCTCTAAGACTATTTAATGTTTTAATTATTTAATAATTTAGAATGGTTAATCCAATTACCAGCTTTTCTTCTGAACTTTACATTTCACCCTAACCAACACATATACAAAACAATAATTCGCATGAAATGTGCCCTGCTAACCTAATCCTAACACTAGAATTCAGGTGGGAACCTAAAATGTTAAGGTGCATGCAAATAATACATACTGTAAATTTCTGTATTATTTTATTTCTTTGAATCTAGTGGCTTATAGATCTAGTTGTTTGCCATATACTGATGTAATATACATACATAACTGTACATTATCTCCATGCCACCTTGGTAGACAGAATTTCAGTGTTATTAAACACAAAATTTAGAGCTTTCATGTTGTCAGTACTGTTGAAATTATATCAGATGTTTTCAGTTTAAACGTTTGTCTTGTATATCATCATTGGGTGGACGTACCAGGTAGATTGTGACTTTCTCTCCCTTTCGCTCTGTCTCTGCGTGCCTCTTCTCCCCTCTCTCTGTCCCCTCCTTTCTTTCTTTCTTTCTAGCTATCTGTATGTCTCCGTCTCTCATTTTCCCTGCTTACCTTTCTGTTTTTGTTTGTTTTCAGCTTTTTTAAGTTTAACAGGTACACTTGAAACTTGGTTGAATGTCTTTCAAATATTTTAAGTTATTTTGTAATATTTTTATTTATAATACATTAATAATATATACTCTTTTTGTCCTACTTTGAAGTGAACCACATTTAAACATTAATAAACATATCATACCTTTTTTCTGTAAACTCTATAATAGCACATGTACATTGATTGTACTAATCCAGGAAATTAATATGCAGTGGTGAATGCTTTGTGGCCAAAATAGTGAATAACAAAAATCACACATTTCATAGTTGGCTAATGAAAATATGCTCATACTGCAGCATTTTGCAGATTTGAAAATTGGCTAAGATTAAATCCTTTTGACTTCCGAAATATTCACAGCTACTTATTTATTTTTAAATGTATATGCATATGTTATTATTTATATGTTTGTGTTACAGAATGACGCTTCGGGAAACAAAATAGAAGTCATAGGAGGAGACAATTTGGAAAATCTGTCAGGAAAGGTATCTCTCTATTAGGATTTTATTAGACGTTAAACTTTGTTGAGCTTATCTGATTCAGCTTTATCTGCTGTTTACACATTATCTACCTTTTCAATTTGTTACATTTATTCTATTATTTGTATGTTTTTAGATTTGTGAAACATGAATAACACTAATAATTTTTTTTTTTAAACAAAAAACTTTTTGCACTCTTTTAGGCTTAATTGTTCAAACATACTAATGATAGTTATATTGTACACAGATTTTAACATTTTTAATTAGCATTAGGTGAACTAATATTAGTGTCATTTAATTTCATTTGATGTTTATATTTGTAATTTTTACTGTTAAAACTGCATGTTAATAATAATATATGTGTGTGTGTGTTATACGAATGCTGATAATAAAACGTAATGTCATCTTTTTAATAACATGGTTTAACTTGTTTGTAGAATGTGTTGGTTGTGGAAGATATTATCGACACTGGCAAAACGATGAGAAAGCTGCTTGACTTGTTGAAATGTGTTAACCCTAAATGTGTCAAAGTAGCTAGGTAGGTCATTCATAAATTTAATGCAGTTATCTTTCTTTGATTCTTTTTTCTTTTTTAATTTTTTCATTATTATTTTTTAAATTATTATTGTAGAGATTCAAAATAAAAAAGAAAAAGATTAATATCATTGTAGTATAGTGTTAAAATCTTAGAATATAGGTAAAAGCATCTCTGAAAAATGCTTGCTTTAAAAGGTGTTCAAAATCTCTTAAGTTTTTTATGATATTAGAAGGTATTGTAGTTCATTTGTTTTAATGGTGTAGTGTTATGGTTTTAGTTTTTAAAATTTTGCTGAATATTTTATTGGTGAATAAAATTGACTACTTACCTTTGATAGTCTATGATTGTGTAACCCTCTTTAACACATATGCCATGGATCATAAAATAATACTGTTTAAAGGCTCATTTGATATTTAATATGTTTTCTTATTTTCAGTCTGTTGGTAAAACGCACACCCCTCAGTATAGGCTACAGACCAGATTGTGAGTATTTCTTGTGTCTTAGTATTTATTTCAGCATTTGTAGGTTATTTTGGGCATGTTGATAGCTTAGTGGTGAGAGTACCCATCAGATACGCAGTCAGTCTAAGATCAATCCCTGTCAGTATTGCATTTATCTGGAAGCAGGACGTAGCTAAGTGGTAAGCATGTTCACTCATGGTGCGGTGTGTCGTCGGATCGATCCCACATGGTGGACCTGTTGGGCTATGTTCCGTTCCAGCCAGTGTCCCACGACTGGTATATCAAAGGCCGTGGTATGTGCTATCCTGTCTATGTGATAGTGCATATAAAAGATCACTTGCTGCTAATCGGAAAGTGTAGCCCATGAAGTGGCGGCAGCGAGTTTCCTCTCTAACTATCTGCATGGTTCTTAACCATATGTCTGACGCCATATAACCGTATATCAATGTGTTGAGTGCGTTGTTAAATAAACATTTCCTTCCTTCATTAACAGGAATTATTTCTTTTTTTAATTTTATTAATCCGTTTTATTTTATCAGAAAAAAAATTAACATTCAGAGATCACTCTGCACATAATCAGATTTTTTAAATAAATAAAATAATCATTATAAGAATGTATCATTTGGCTAATAATAATAGTAATTAAAAAAAAAACAATGTTAAAATTAATGAAATTGCATAGATATTTGTAAATATTAATCTACAAATCTACAAATTAGATATGTTTTAAATGTGTTTTACTAATGGATGTTATTCTTTGTAAATTGCTGTTATGATAATATGCTACAGCTGGGCATTATATTTAACATGTATACAGTCAGGTGAATGCAGATATGACTGTTGTAGCTTTAATTCTTCTCAACTTATATATTCTGCTTAATTTAAGAGTTTTTAAATTTTAAACTAAAATGCCTTAATATTGAGTATAAAATTTAATATTTAAATTAAAATATTTTTAATTTTTTTTTTAATGATACACTCAACGCATTTTTATTACTGGTTATATCAGCATCGGAAATATATGAAGAAAAAATTTCCTAGTAACTACCTGACAGGGATCAGTCTCAGGCTATCGAGGTACCCGAAACAAAATAAAACATTCAGGCATCCATACATACTTTCATCCATCCACTCACACACACACGTACACAGTGACACACATCACATTTTTCAATGAGCTAGAAACTTTATATATGTATTATTCCTTAAGACAGCAAAAGCCAATGTCTGTTAAACCAGTTGTGAAGCACTGGTTAGAATGGTATGTTGTAATGGGCATACAAACATTAATCATTCCATGATCAATCATGCTGGTTGCTTTATTCCACAAAAAGACATAAATGTTATAATAAAGCAAACAGTCTATTAGCAAAGCAATTAGTTTAGATTTGTTAATATCAAACAAGTGCTATTCTTAGATAGAAAGTAATTAATTAGTTGCTAATACACACTGGCTGTAAAGATCTATCAATTTCATACCCATGAAAGTGGGAGAAATAAATATTTCATAATAAGTTTAGTTATTAGTTTCAAATGGCTTAATTCCACCAAGACCAAGCCCATAATGTTGAAACGCCCATGCACACATTTGATATATTAAAGACGAAGTGGAGTTTGATTAACGATCATACATAACAGCATCAATCAATTACCTCTTACAATAGCCACATTGACCACCTCAATAAGCTTCATTTAAGTGCTAACTGCAAAAGTGTGTTCACAAAATAACACTGTTAATGATCGTGGCATTGTACTGCCGAGGTGTGACGACAGATCAATGCATGGTGTCCATTGATCGCGGTGGATGTCACGCTGCCAGAGCCTGTTGACAGACGTCATTACCGCCAGCAGACAACCCTGCAGCTACACCGCTACCCATTCACCGTACTGCAGCATTTGTCTCTACTGTTCCGTTCGCTAGACACTGGGTTAAAAGCAAATCCAAGTTTGTACACAACAGTCCAATATTTGTACCCATTAACTGTGCAGCATCAGTTGTCAGAGCATGGGCTGTCATTGTTGTTAAACACAGGTGATGTTTCTACATATATTGATAGATTATTGATACCCACTCCACCCACTTGGACATTGACCTTGGAGACACCTACTCAAACAGGGTACTGTAACCTCAGGAAGACCCATTCCAACAGGGTAAGCCTACCATGACCTTAGACTCATTCAAAAGGGTACTGTAACCCCAGAGAGACTCACTCAAATAAGGTACTCTGATCTTAAACAGGGTACTGTGACCTTAGATATATCCACTCAAACAGGGTACTAGACCTTAGACTCACTCAAACAGGGTGCTGTGACCTTGGAGTGACTCACTCAAAGTACCATACATGAGTATCATATACTTAAATGTGGCACCACCATATCACTGAGAGAACATACATGAATTTAAGCTGTTCTCAAAAACAGTGACGGTAGATTATATTAAAGTACTATGTCTAGTTATATACAAAATCTAATTTTAAGTTCAAATACAAACAAAATTGCCTTTTTAATTTACTCGCAATCTGTCGCATTTCACCTTTATTGTCAAATGCTTACTAAAACAGTGTAAACGAAATCCGCCATTACCTAACGAAGCAGATGCTTATGTTTAGAGGAAACCAGTGGCAATACCAATGTAAAACATGAGAAAGGTAATTGCTTGTTTATTTGTGCAGAAAGCGTCTAGCACATACTTCATAGTGGGTACCTAATATCAGACCAGTTTCGGAGTGCTATGTTTTTCGTAAATTTGACCAAGTGGTGTAACAAACGCAGTGCACTATACAGTGTGATTTGTACACACTTGGTAATTGGATTAACTGTTATATTAAATAATAAAAATACTCTCAACATAGTAACTTTAAACTACAAATATCTTCACCTATTACTATTTATATCTACATGGTCCTTAACCATATGTCTGACACCATATAACTGTACACCAATGTGTTGAGTGCATCATTAAATAAACATTTCCTTCCTTCTATTATCAAACAAACAATCAGTTGTGAGGTGTCATAAATATTATTAAAAATACAACACGGGCACCGTGACAGCTTGGTGGTGAAAGTGCCCACTATCACGTGGTTGATCTGAGACTGATCGCTGCCAATGAATCACTAGATATTTTTCAAATTAAAACTGCTCCAATGCCTATGTAATCATTTTTAAAATGTGTTAAGTGTGTCATTTGAAACTTCCACAAAAATAACCCTACATAAAATCATATAATACGATCGCAATTCTGTTGAAAATAACAGTATTTATATAATATAATAGTTAAATATAGTTTTAAGTATGATTTGTTTTTAAATTAAAAAACTTTTTTTTCTTCTTATGAGCTTTAAATTACAGCTTTCACACATAAATGTGCTTGCTGTTGTTTTTCTTCATATTGTTATATATCTTTGTATATTAAATAAATCATAGGGAACAATCTATGTGTCAATCTATAATACTGATATAGTGTCGAAGCAGGTGTTAATACATAACACGGTGCAGAAGTACAAGTCACATAAACAAAATATTAATTATATACTGCACATATACAAAAACACGGATGCAGCGTAACAAACATTCTATCAATCAATATCACCATTGTTTAACAGTAATTAAAATAAAACACCTGATAGTACTACATAATTTTGTGCAACTGAAACAAAATACACCTGTTACAAGCAATTATAGTGCAATAATGTAATCTATTAACTGCTAACTAAATGCAAGAATAATTGAGTAGACAGTGAAATTAATAGCATCTGACATAGTTGTGGCTTGATGGGTAACTTGTTTTTTTATTATTGCACATAATAATAATAATAATAATAATAATAATAATAATAATAATAATAATAATAATAATAATAATAATAATAATAA